>PVLA01001798.1:257029-320493 GCA_004027455.1 Hydrochoerus hydrochaeris | reverse complement strand
TGTGATGGATTTCTGGGATCCTGATTATTATATGTCTGGGTGTAGATCTGTTTTGGTTGTAGCTGGCTGGAGTTCTATATGCCTCATTTATCTGAACTTCACTTCCATTACCTATGTTTGGGAAGTTTTCCTTAATTATTTCTGTGAATAGACTTTTTATTTCATTTGTATTTGTTGCTGCATCTTCATTCACATATTTAATTCTTAGGTTATAAATCCTCTTGTCATCTTCTAGCCTTTGTATCGTTGCTTCCTGTTTCCTTGTTATTTTTAAGAGATCCTTCCTTTCATGATCATACTTTGCAAATCTATCTTCAAGTTTTGAAAGTTTGTCTTTAGTTTCTGTTAAAACATTTTGCCAGGCTTCAATGGACTTTTTAATTTCCTGATATTGTCTTTGGATCTGTTTCATATATTCTAGATTTTGCTTATATTCTTCATCAAAGGCTTCTTTCCTTTCTCTGGGTTCCTCTATTCTTTCATTTGTGTCTACTTGAGGATTACCCAGGACTTCTTTTATTAATCTTCTTATATCTTGCTTCACCTGAGTTAGAATTTCAGATTTAAATTCAACCATGAGACATTTACAGTTACTCTTATCCTCAACCACACCCCTCCACACACTTTGAACAGGCCAGGCTCATTCTAGTCATTCCGGCCTCAGCTCCAATATCATCTTTTCAATGAAGACTTTTCTGGCTCAGCTATTTAAGTGAGCACCCCTCCTTCCTATCTCCTAACCACTGACCCCTTTCTGAAATCATACTGCTCACTTGTGACCTATTTATTGTCTTTCTTCCTCTCTAGAATGTAAATTTCATGAAGCCTCCCCATCACTATATCTCTTGGTTCAGTACAATGTGTGGGACACAGTAGGTTGTTCCACAATATTTGTTGATTGAGCAAATGAAAGCATGAATGAATGAATACAGTAATAGCCTTCTGTGGCAGTGGGCAGGTCCTGCCAGACTCCCAGGCAGACAGAAGAGGAATTTATTGTGATTAAAAATTTCAAAAAAAGCTGGCCTGCTAAGAGCTGATGGAGGCAGCCAGGATGGAATGAAAGTTTGCCAGACTCTACTGTGAGCTCATAGTGTCTAGAAATCCCAAAATCAACTTGGCCTGCCTGACTCCATCCAACCCACAGCCAAATTCAATACCGATAAACCAAAAACAAAGGCCTCTCTGGCTTCCAGTTTAAATCCTCTATTCAGAGAGCTCATATAGGGACCCATAGGATATGTAAAGATTCCTAGCTCATGGAGCTCTCTGATTTTCTTTTTCTCCAAGTTTCTTAGAATTTAAAGAAACAAAAACAAAAACAAAACATTGGCAGGCAACAGAAACAATGAAGACAGGTGATTCATCCACCAACACATCAAAGATCTAAAGTGTCTTCATTTAATTCAGTTTATATTATAACGGTGCAAATCTTACTTTGATAGCCCTTTTCATACTCCTATGAAAATCTGAAAATGTGAGACAATAAGAATATTTTGAATAGTGAATACAGACAGCCAGGTTTCCATAATAAAGCTCACTGGTACTTAAAAAGAAAAATAACTTCCTTCCCCTATGTCCTTCACTTTTTAAAATAATGTTTTAATATATATATATATATATATATATATATATATATATATATTTTTTTTTTTTTGCCAGATTGTCACAGTCTTTAACTTTTCCCCCTACAAGTTCTCTTTCCTCACTGTTATTAACACAAATATAAGCATGAAACAGGTGGGAAGTGTTTATTTTTATGTATACATCTTTGATTATATCAAAGAAGAAAGAATCATGAATATCCACTGCTGACTGATTTTAAGAACTAAATCTTGATTCCTGTTTTTGTAGGGAAGATGAATAACATGAATAAAGAGAAGCTCACACATCTTTCATAAGTGTCAAGGACCTGTGCTTGGTTCTTTTTGTTTAAAATTCAACTCATTGGTTATGGCAAAGCCATCCTATTAGAAGAGTTCTCCTACAAGGGATGTGCTTGAATCTATCCTGGGCCCCCAGCCTCCCCCCACCCCCAAAGAGCTTCACCTGCTAGAAGCTGTGCATGAAGACAAAATAAATACAGCATTACAAGGCATTTAAATTACTTCCATGAATAAAGTCTTGACATGAAAACTACTTTGAATGTGTTTTATAAAATAGCTTTTTTCTTTCTTTCTCTCTCTCTCACTCTTTCTCTCTCTCTTTTATCACTGACATTTCAGAAGCTAATTGGGCATGGCTTTAGATTTTTTTTTTTTTTCTGCTGAAGACCAAACCCAAGTCCTCATACTACCACTGAGCTAAATCCCCACTTCTTGAGTTTTGGATTCTAGGAGATCTGGGTTCCAGCACTATCTTGTACTCCCAAAATGATCTAAGCCTTTTTTTCTTACAGAATGAGGTTACAATAGTAACTATTTTAGAATGATAGAATGGCTTTGATGAAATATGAAGATCTTGCCCTAATATACCAAAGACAATAAATATGAGATATTATTTGAGTCATCAAAGTTAAAACAATTATTGTATGAGCAACTGAATTAATAAATAAATTTTGAATGCATATGACTTTATTTTTTTTTATGCTCAGGCTTAGTCTAGGCATCAGTGATTCTGATTGCTGGCTACACATTAGAGTCACCCAGGGAAATTTTTAAAAATGCTAAATCCCTCCTCAAGAACAATTGAATCTGAGTCACTGGAGGTGGTTTCTGGATATCATATTTTAAAAAAGCTCTCCATGTGATTCTTATGTGCAGTCAGAGTTGAGAATTACTGAGCTGTATGAGATGGGGAAATGCCGTGCTGTTTACTAAGCTAACATCAAAACTCCTAGAGTAGCAAGGCCTGCTGCTTTTCTCCACCCATCTGAAAAGGAACTGAAAGGCAACCAGGGCCATCAGGCATCAGCCAACCTTAATGTGGTCAGTCACAACTTAGGCTTTGCTGTCTCTTGTCTGAATTCAGTCTCCTTTGTCAGCTCTCCCCAAGCTATACCAAGAATCCCTTTGATGTTTTCTACAGGATCTAGTGGGGGAGGAGTGCTCATCATTCTGTGGCTACACCAAGAGGTACAGATTTCCTAGCTTTCCTTACAAGATGCTTTGTCAGTTCTTGACTTCATTGTTCTGGGATTTTACTCATTTCCTTAAGGGTTTAGGAGTATCTCAAATGAGGTGCTTTGTTCCCTGCAAAACCAGTTGCTAGTATATTGCAGGTAAATAATAATGAGGTCATATGATATGGAAAAATCTCTAAAATGATCTCTGATAGTTCATCTTTTTTGACAATTTTAACATTATTGTTTTATGATACTTTTATGATTTTTCCCCTCTTCGTCTTTTTCCTCTATCTATGGCCATTCATTTTTTCTGCAAATTTTTGTTCATTTGTCTGTGCTGGGAACTGAACCCTTATCTCTGTGGATGCCAGGCAAGTGCTCTACCACTGAGTCACATCCTGTCCTTTGCTAATATTTTAAAAGTATATTTTATGTTTCTGTCACTATACTAAATTATAGCACCAGAGAATTAAGAAAATCTGATAAGACCACATGATCCTAGGCCTCCATCTCCTCCCACCATTCGTTCTCTCAGTACATTTGACTTTCACATCTCTAGCTCCATTCAGAGCCTTTCCTGAGCTGACATTTGGTTATTCCCCTGTCTACAGGATCTCCTATTATATGTTTGGTGGATGCTGAAACTAAACATGACCGAAAATTAACTGTTTGCCTTATTCTCCACCTGCTTTACCTCCTGGGCTTTCTTTGTGGGTAAATAGCTCTGGTGTTTTCTCTGCTGATTGAACCAGAAACCTTGGATTCATCCTGGACTTCTTCCCTATTTCTACATCCAATCCACTATCAAGGCTTGGGATCCTCTGTTCTGCATAGTTCGCAAATCTACCCACTTCTTTCCACCCTCACTACTATTCTGCACTATTATACTACCTACCTATCCTATAAAAGTCCTCTCAATCTCTTTTCTGCAAGCAATCACTGTACACTTTGCTGAGTATCTCTACAGACTTATAACTATCTATTCATTTAATTAAGTGCCCATTTCCTGTGAGGCATTATTCTAAGTGCTAGAGTTACTATAACAGTGCACACAAGAGAAAAGATCTGTTTTAATGATGTTGAAGATTGAACTCAGGACCTTTGTACTGAGCTAACATTCTCAGCTCTTTTTATTCTTAATAGTGTTTGTTTGTTTTTTAAGATTAGGTCTTGCTAAATCTCTAAATTGTCTAGGCTGGCCTTAAGTTTGTTATGCCTTAGCCTCATAAGAAGTTGAGATTACAGGTGTGTGTCATGCACCTAGCATGACACTTTCATTCTAATGAGGGAAGACAGGCTATAGGTAAGTAAATAATCACACAGTATGTTAAGGTGGAAAGTGCTACAAAGAAGAGTAAAGTTAAGAAAATACAGTGGGGAGGGGAAAAGGGAAATGGCAGCTGGTACTGTTGTACAAACAGTGATCAGGAAAGCTTCTTGGACAAGGTGACATTTGATCAGAGATCTGAATGAAGTGATAAAGTGAGCCAATAGGCTACCAGGGGAAGACTATTCCAAGCACAGGGAACTGGAAATGCAAAGGCCTTGAGTCAAGAGGATGCTTGATGACTAACAGGAATATCTTGGACCCCAGTGTGGGCTTGAGTAAAAAGATGGAAAAAACAACAACAACCCAGAGAGCAGTCTGAGATGATTGTGCAACATCAAGATTTTACTCAAGAGTGAGATGGGAAGTAATGGAACAATTAAAGTATTCCTGTGAGGCAGGAGGTGAATTTGAGGACAGAAGAGGCTACATAGTAAGTTCAAGGTCAACCTGAACTACATGAGATCATATCTCAAAAAGCAACAAAACAAAACAAAACAAAACACACACACAGTTCAGCTGCAACGAGGAAATAGCTTTGAAACAGTTATGTATAAATTATTGAAGTATAAATGGAATATTACATGCATTGCTTTACTATCTTTTCTTTTTCAAAGTGAATTTTAAAAAATCTAAATATGATCATGTCATCCTTCTGTGTAAAATCTTTTATAGCTTCCCATTTTCCTCATAGTAAAGCCTTACAAAGCCCTTTCCAGTTTGGCTTTTGCCCACCTCACTAGCTCCCAAAGCACAGAGCTTTTTTTCCTGGAATGGGACACAGGGGCTTCAAACTTGCTTATTCTCTTGATCTATAATCAAATTCCTTCCCTCCCCATCTACTTTATCAACATCTTCTCTAGATCTCACGCATTCATTCAACAAATATTTATTGAGGAGGCGTCTATGTGACAAGTACTAGTCTAGGTTTGCCTCTTGAATAAAATAGACAAAATAGACATGGCCCCATGTGGCACAAATGCTAATGGAAAGAAGACTGAAAAAAGAAATGATCTATACAATTATATATATTATATGTGGCTTTGTATACAATATATACATTAAAAAATATGAAAAATACGACTTACTATGTCAGAAGGTATACACACTAAGACGAAAAATCAATAAGGAAGAGAGGGTTGGAGGTTGTGACAGGGTTTGTGATTTTTAGAAACCGTGGGCAAGAGGAAGCCTTACTAAAAAAGTGACAGCTCAGCAAAGGCCTACCACAGGCATGAGAGTGAGTCAGGAAGGTATTAGGAGGAAAGAATTCCAGGCAGAAAGGAAAAGCCCTAAGGCAAGAGACTGCCTGAGCTGTTTCAAGAATAGTAAGGAGGTCACTATGTCAGAGAAGTAGTAGGGGGAAGTGAGTTCTGTAGGCCCTTTTAAGGATGTTGACTTTTGTTCTTAGTGAGAGCCATTGGAGGTTTGGCAGCATAGGAGCTACATGTTGAGACTTAGGCTTTAACAGGAACACTCAGGCTGTTGAATTGAGGTGAGACTGAGTGAGGCAAGGGCAGAAACAGGGAAACCAGTAGGCGCCGCCTATGAAATTCAGGCAGAAAAGATGATGGCTTAGTTTAGTATGGTAACAATGGAGATAGTAAAAAGTCACTGGATTCTGAATATATTTTGAAGGAATCAGATGTAAAAAATGTAAGCGAAACAAAATAGCCAAGGATAACTTCAAAGTTTTTGAAGAATGGAGTTACCAATTTAAGGAAAAAAACAAAAGTGAGGTCAAGCCAGGTGTGGTGGTGCATGCCTGTAATTCCAGCACTCAGGAGGCTGAGGCAGAAGATCTAGAGGGCAAGGTAGTGTGTTTAGGATTAGCCTGAAATACATAGCAAAGACACTGTTTTAAAAAGACCAAACCAAACCAAACCGCCCAACCAACAAAACAAACCAAAACCCTGTAAAGTCAGCAGGTTTGGACAGAGGTGTTCAGTTCTGGACATACAGCCATGTGAAGTTTAAGGTGCTTCACTGTTTACTGGATATCCAAATAGAGTTACTAAGTAGGGAGCTGGAATAGAGGAGAAAGATTCAGGTTGGAGATAAATCTCAATCTATCAGCATATGTATAGCCAAAAGACTAAATAAATAAGATCATCAGTGGTTTAGTAATAGAAAAATGGGTGGGACTACAGGAACCTCTAGTAATAGTTCTTAAGTTTTTTTTTTAATTTTAAAATTCCTTTACACTATGAAAAATTTTTAAAGGTCTCATGGAGCTCTTACCTATGTAAATTTTGTTTTTTTGGGTTTTTTTGTTTTCGGAATCCAACTCAGGACCTTGCATTTGCCAGGCAGGCACTTATGCTCCTGAGCTAAACTTCTAGCCCAGCTTATCTAAGTTTTATCTGTCAATATTTACTATATTAGAAATGAAAATTGGAAAATTCAAGATATTCATTTAAAATAATATTAGCAAACTCATTATGTTATTATAAATAACATTTTTAAAACAAAAATAAGCCAGGCCTGGTGGTGCATACCTGTAACTCCTGCACTCTGGGAGGCTTAGCTACTTACTGAGAGCCTATCTTAAAAATTTTTTTTTTTTTTTTTTAAAAGGACTGAGGATGGGCTGGGGATTTAGCTCAGTGGCTTAAGTGCTTGCCTGGCAAGTGCGAGGCCATGAGTTCGATCTCCGGTACCGCAAAAAAATAATAATAATAATAAAAATAAAAATAAATTAAAAAGGACTGAGGATGTAGCTCATCGTGAAGGCTCTGGTTCAACCCCCAATACTGGCAGAAAATGTTTTCTTTAATGAAGAATAAAATTTTTAATAAGAGAATAAAATTCAGGGAGGAGTGTTATCTTGCAGTTTTGCAAATCTCTAAGTTTGGCTTAATAAAAGATGACTGGATTCTCAAATCTGCTTTTGTATTCCATGTGATGCTATAACATACATTATATAGTTTGTGGAACACTCTAATTTACACCCAAAAAAGAACAGTAGTGGAAAAGGCAAGTAATATTTCAGTATTATTATGCAAATAGCTCTTACCTTCTTGCTCCCTGAGAATTTGTCAGGGGTTCCCAGAGCATGCTTTGAGAACCAGTGCTTCAACAGTCGGAGTTCAGGAGGACTGAGAACACATGCTTAATCAAGACTTAAAAGCCAGTGAGGTTGAAGCACAGTCCTAAAGACTGGGTCCTGGAGGCCCATGAGGAATGTGTTTTGAGAAGAATGATCAATGGCTGATGATTATACAAGAGACTAAGTAAGGAGACTGAACACTGGTTGGTGATGTAGATGCCATTAAGGACACTGATAAAGGCAGCTTCCGTGGAAAGGTGAGTGCTAATGTCTGTTTGGAGTAGGCCACAACATAAAGGTCACTTCCTGAGGTCACTGAACCCCAGACTAGGTTTAATTTATCCTTATCCTATTTGTATCACTCCCCATCTTTCTATTTGCCTTTCTTTTTTTTTTATGGTTTGTTTTTACTGTCTCTATCAAGTCAGTTTTAGTCAATGTGTGTGTGTGTGTGTGTGTATGTGTGGTTTTGCACACATATGTTACACTGGAGGATGAATCCAGCATTTTAAAAAAATTCTATGAGACAGGGTCTCACTAAGTCACTAAATTGAGTTTGAATTTGTGATTTTCCTGCCTCAAGTCTCCTAAGTGCTGGGAATACAGGTGAGTGCTACCATGCTCAGCTTAATTTTCATTTGCTTATTTAGCACATAGCAAGCGCCTGGGGCACAATGCTCAACTCTTCATTGAAAGCTTTTTAGGGTTTCTCAGAAGTAAGAAACTATTTCAGTTTAGCAATACATGGCAAATGTCTCATCATATTCTGTCACCTGACCCTTCTTTTCCCAAAACCGTGTATTTTCATTTTCAAAACTCCATGCTTGGTTTAATGGTCTGCTGTTGCTGTCTTGAAATTATTGGGAAAGAAAAAAATTTTTTTAAAGTTTTTTGCAGGGCTGGAGATTTAGCTCAGCAGCACAAGCACCTGCTTGGCAAGTGAGAGGTCATGAGTTTGACCCCCGGTACCAAAAAAAAAAAAAAAAAAAAAAGTTGCTATGTAGTTCAAACTGTTCTTGAACCTTTAACCCTCTTGCCTCAGCCTCCCAAATGCTGGGATTACAGGTGTGTACTACCATGCTTGGCTTGTTGAAAGTTTAAAATAGAGGTCTCACAGGGCTGGGGATTTAGCTCACCAGCATAAGCGCCTGCCTTGCAAGTGAGTCATGAGTTCGATCCCTGGTACCAAAAAAAAAAAAAAAAAAAAAAAAAAAAAAAAAAGAAAAAGAAAAAAAGAAAAAAAAAAGGCATTGCAAATTAAATAGCTAGTCCTGAGTACAATGATGGCTAGACAGTGATGGATATATGGAGTATAGTCCTTTAAATCTTTTTCTTGTTTCTTTAAATGTTTATGTATTGATTACTATTTTCTGATGTAGCCAGGTAAAGTGGAGGAAGCACAGGCAGAAGAGCCTATAGGAGCAAAGGCCCTGAAGCCAGGAACAGAATGGGGTACAGGTGGATAAGAATGGCCTTGTCAAAGTCTGCCTTTGTTTTGAAGGTGGTGCTCTATTTTTTTTATTTTTGTCAGCATCTCTTAACTAGTACAAACCCATGGTGCTTTGAATTACAGTAGGCACATTTACCCAGATGTTTACTGGACTCTTGCTAGGGTATGGATGGGGAACCTTTCATAGCTTTCAATAATAACAGCCTTCTGCACATGTGCCCTAGGAAGTTGGCATTGTGTCCACTGATGTAGAGGATGGATATAGCTCTTGTCTTCCAGGGTTTGCCTTCCCTTGGAGAAAGATGTTGGCAGAGTAGAAGGTAAACTCATAAGGGTAGGTCTTTGGAGGCACTCTGGGAAGCTGAAACAGAAGGATAGTAAATTTAAGCCCAGCCCAGGGAATTTAGCAGTTTTTAGTGAGACCCTGTAGAAAAAATACATTTAAATAAGGGCTGGGAATGTAGCTCAGTGTGAAGGCCCTGGGTTCAATTTCAGTACTTTCTTTTTTTTTGAGACAGGGTCTCACTGTGCAATTTGGACTGGCCTTGAATTCACCGTGTTGCCCAGGCTGACCTCGAACTAGCAGCGATTCTCCTGCTTTAGCCTCCCGAGAGCTGAGAGCTGGGAATGGAGGTATGCATCACGTCTGGCTCCAGTATGCTTTTTTTTTTTTTTTTTTTTTTGGTTTGCTTTGTATGTTTATAAGTATTCAACAAGAAGGAAAGAAGAATGCAAATAAAATTTCCTAAATGGTCAGAAATGCCCAGGGTACGTCAGGGTATGTCGGTTCCCTCGCAATTTGCTTTGGGGGCCTCCTACTCTGGATTGGGAGGGCTTTCGGTTTTCCTATCTGTTGAGTGATGGGACAGGTAGGTGATTTCCAGGGACGATTCCGCCTCACTTTGTTTATTGACTGGGTTGGGCCTTGCACATGCTGGGCAAGCATTCTGCCACTGAGCTATATACCAGTAGCCCAAGGGGCCAGGAGGCTTGGATTCTACTTTCACTCTGTCCTGAATGGTGGCATATCCTATCTGACCTCAGTTTCTCCTTTGGTAAAGGTAGGGAGTGGGCTTAGCGCACTTTTCTGGGAGGCTGGGACTTCCAGACACCAGTGCCATTCCTCAGGGAGGGGGGCCCAGGACTTAGCGCTGCCGCGCCCCGACCCGCGGGGCACCGTACGGGGGGCGGGGTCTGCCGGGGCCGCGCCCCGAGACTCACCTGTGCGGGCGCGGTGACTCACCTGCCCTCTACGCCCCTCCCCCGCGCGGCTGTTCTAGGAGTCACTGCCCCCACCCCCCTCCGTGGGTCACTCCCGGTTCGAGTACCCCAAGGGCTTGGGAGAAGAAACTCTGGGTGGGAAGCGGAGAGGGAGAGGTTCTTTGGGGGTCCCGGCCTGGCTTGGCAGGGTTCCCCTTGTGGTGAGCGTGTGCTGGGAGAAGGCGCGGGCGCAGTGGCAGCGGGAGGCGCCGGGAAGAGCGCGCCGGAGGGAGGTGCCGGGAAGGGCGGGCGGGGCCCGGGCCACGGGGCGGGGGGCGGGGGCGCCGGGCGGCCCATTTCCTCCTCGGAGCCGGACCCGAAGGGAGACAAAGCGGCGACTTTGGGCTTCGCGCCTCAGGACCCCTGCTGCGCTCGCCCCGCTCACCGCAGGTAACTTCGCACCTCCCTCCGCACGGGCGCCGGGTGCCCAGCCCGGCGGAGCGCTCCTCGGGGTGGCCGGCTGTAGCCGGACCTCGCTGGCCCCGTCTCTTCAGGGGCGCCGCTCGGCTTTGGGTTCCCGGCGGCGCGGGTCAGACGTTCCCCACGGGGCCGAGCTGTGGGCGCGCAGGAGGGGGCTCTTCCCAGCTCTGGGGAAGTTGAGGAGCTGCAGTTGAGGGGAAGAGGCAACGCCACAGGCCCCGCGAGGCGGCGGAGTTTTCTCTCAAAAAAGTTTCTCCTGGCTTCTAAACTTTGTTCCAGGGCCCTCGGCGTGCGCGTCAGGGTTGGGGGTGCGCCCGCTAGGAGTCCCCGGGGGGGTGCGTTCGGGCTGCTGTTTTCCTGGGAGGTGATTGTTCTTTGGTTTGGTGGCGGCGGCTCTCCTCCCCCTCCCCGCCCCTGAAACTTCCGGGGATGCGGGTCTGGATGTTGGCGGAGCCCGCGCGTTCCGGCCGGAGCAGACTCTCGCGAAAGTCACGGCTCTCCCTTCTCTTACACAGCCTGGCTGGTGAAAGGTGCGCCACACCCGCGTGGACTTATGGCGTTTTCTGTGTTAACCTTTACTTCGAAATTACTCAGCCCACTTGAGTGCTCAATCGGACACATTTCGCTTGTAGTTCTTGTTTTCATGAGTGGCACTCTAAGGAAATATTTTGTTGCTGTTGACTTTCAGGAGTCCCTGTGTGTGTTTCAGCAACTTGTTGGAAAAATATCCGAATGCCTAAGCTTGGGTTGGCAGCAATGGCTTCCCAATAATGCAGGCGGGTGTTCGTCAGAGGCCAGGAATGACACCCTCCTGCCCTCCTGCATCTTTATTTTTATATTTTTTCTGTGTGTTTTGGCGAGAATTTCCGTAATTTAGAAAAGAGAGATATATTATTTCCAAGTTAAAGCTATTCCACATTAATGATAAAGCAAGTCTTTATGTCGTATTGTGGCAGGATAGGCGTTTGGATGAAGAGGGTATTTTGTCTTTAGCAGGGATTTTGAGAGACTTGATAGGTAGTTGTTTCTTAAACAGAATTTGTGAATCATATTAGTTAGATGTGTTTTATTTTACAAGAGGGAAGAGTGGAGTGATCATAGACTATGCCCAATTGTTTACCCTTGTTGACTTTTATCGCATTAAAAATATTATTTCCTCTGTTTTCTGGTCTCACAATTGATTAGGACATGGTCTTTGTCCAGAACAGCTCACATATAATGAAGGAGGCACAGACCCATATGTACTACAGACTGCTGTGTAAATGCTAACAGAAAAAACTTGAGCCAGGGAGAGATGGCTAATGAGTTTAATGAATTTATTTGAATAAGAACAGAAAGACTTCTGGGATGTGGTGACTTTTGAATTGGATGAAATGTGAATTGAGTTAGATTCATCATGTTCAAAATGGTACTGTTTCTACTTCTGGACCCAGATGAGAAGATCCAGAGAAACTGGTCCAGGAAGTTCTTTGAGAAAGTAGCAGTGTGAACTGGGCCTGCCGCGAATATATGCCTGTAATCCCAGCACTCTGTAAGCTGAGGCAGGAAGATCGCTGTGAGTCCGATGCCAAGCCTGGGTTCCATAGTAAGTTTGAGACCAGCCTAAATTACTTGGAGAGACCCTGTCTCAAAAATTAAGTAACAGTGTGATACATAACAGAAGCTGTGATTGTTGGGGGTGGTGTAGATATATATTCTGGTTAAGATCTGTACAGAAGGATCAGAGTCCCTTTCAGGTGTAAAGAACGAGAGACAGGAAAGACTACACGTGTTTTGGTGGGCTGAGCGAGATCCATATAGCTTGAATACTCTTGGGTTGAAGACCTCATGGAGCTTGCTGAGGAAGGGAAGGCCAAGTCACAGAGGGCCATGTTTCAGTTTTATTTTAAAGGTGAAAAACCCACTATAAGGGAGTATCACAGTGTGAAAACCTTTCTAATTTCTGCCAATGCTTGCAGAAGGCTCGAATTTGTATGCTTATGAAAGCAGGGAGTTGAGCTGGGAATCCAGAAAGTGGAGGTAAAGATGATAGGGATGAAGGGAGTTACATTTTGGAGAAATGAGACAGGGCTAAAAATATTAATTTCCTTTGTAAAGTTGTTTCCTCTGATGCCTGCCTTTCACGATTTCTTAGTCATATTTTAAGATAACAGCCTTTTCAAGCTGAGTGTGGTGGTACTCGCCTGTAATGCCAGCACTTGGAAGGCTAGACTGGAGGATCACCATTAGTTTGAGGCTAGCCTGGGCTACATAGTTTAAGAGCATCCCAAAAAACATAGTGAGATACTCTCATAAAGTGCATACACACACACACACTCACTACAGCATTTTCATATTTGGTAACAAGCTTCTTGGTAAATTCCCTATCCCCTAGGGCAGTAGTGGTAAACCTTTTAGAGACCAAGTACCCAAACTGCAACCCCAAAACCATTTACTTATCACAAAGTACCAACATTGCAATTAAACCCTGAATACTGAATACTCAGGTTTTAGTTAGAAAAACAACTGTTACCTGATGCTCAGCTGCTGGGGCAACTTGGCTTGCGTGTTAACAGAGAAAGCTCTGCCAGCTCACTGCAGCAGATGCCCACTGCAGCAGATGTGCAGTAGATTCGCTGCCACTGCCCTACAAACTATGGGCCTTTGCACCAAACTACATCTCAGCCCATTTGTCTATCTGTTGGCAGTAAGTAACCCCCTGAGTTGCCCAGGTGCATCCTCTTACCTCTGCCTCCCTCTGTGCTGGGATTACAGGCATTGCAATTGTGGGATTATAGGAATGACACTGCACTTTGTTCATTTTTTAAAGGCATACTTCCATTGTGCTGTACGGTATTATACCTTTTTTTTGTACTGGGGATTGAACTCACGACCTTGCGCTTGCCAGGCAGGTGCTTATGCCGCTGAACTAAATCCCTGCCCTGTGCTATATGGTATTGTTAATGTCCCTATTTGCCTAAAGAGGGCTAGAAAGTGAGTCTTAAAATCTCCCTGAAGGCTGGACCTAAGCCTTAGATATTGGAGATGCTTACTGAAAGGAGAAAAAGTGGATTGTGGAGGGCTCAGGGTTATCAAATTGCTATTTTGGGCACATTGTGAACCATCCCCTTTCTTTCTTTTGACAGAGATCCAATTGCTGATGAATTGCTTTTTACACTTCCTAATTTATGTACCTTGTCCTGTTCTATTGGATAAACTGTTTTATTGGTTTGGTTTGGTGCATTTTTTTTTTTCTATGGTTTTCCTTTGATCAGGGATGGCAAACCTTTTAAAGCTTTCAATGATACAAATAACTCACTGTGGCATCTAGGTTTACCACCACTGTCTTAAATCTTGCTTTTTTCATTTAACTATTTGATGTGCTGTTTTGTTCTTAAAATATACTGTAGAATCTGGGTGTGATGGCTCATGCTAGTATCCCAGGACTCTGAAAGGCTGAGGTGGGAGGATTGCAGAGTTCAAGTCCAGTCTGGGAATTTAGCAATTTAGTGAGACCTTGTTTTAAGAAATAAAAAAGGGCTGGGAATGTAACTCAGTGGGAAGGCCCAGGGTTTAATCCCCACCCAGTATCATCACAACACATCATAGATATCACTGCCTCTGGGTTTTCTTTTGGATCTCAGTACACTACACTTTCGGTATCTGGTACATCTATTGTGGTTGCATTATTTATCATTTTTGATAGTGTGTGTGTGTGTGTGTATGTGTAGTACCAAGGCCTCACACACTAGCCAAATTATCTGTCACTGAACTACAACCCTAGCCTTTGGTAAAAAAATTTTTTTTTTCTTTGTGAGATGAGATTTCACTATACAGTTCAGGCTAACCGTTTGAATTCATTTTATAGCCCAGGCTGGCCTCAGATTTGCAGTGATCCTCCTTCCTCAGCCTCCTAAGTGCTGGGACTACAGGAATGTGTCACCAAACCTAGCTAGTCTTTTACCTTTTTTTTTTTTTTTTTTTTTTAATGATACCGGGGATCAAACTCACGACCCCGTGCTTGCAAGGTAGGCATTTATGCCACTGAGCTTAAATCCCTCACCCTCTTTTACCTTAATAAAACTTTTTTTTTTTTTTTTGAGACATCTCACTTTCTAGTTCAAGCTGGACTTGAACTCACTATGTAGCTAGATTGAGCTGGCCTCAAAATTTGGCAGAGTGCTGGGATTATAGGTGTGCACCACCATACCCAGATGTCTTTAATGAAACTCTTTAAAAGTATATACATGGGACAGAGTGCTCAAATCATGACTATCTGTTTGGCTCATTAATACAAAGTAGATGTTATATTCACTGACTACACCAAGAGATGGCAAATTATCAGCACTCCAGAAATCCCCACTTTGCATTTGCTGTTCATTCTGCTGCTGCCATGAGTTTTAAGTCTCGGGATATAGAATGTTGTGATTGCTCAATACAGACATTCCTCATTTAAGGACTGAATTACTGTCCCGAAACTAGGTCATTGGATGAATTGGTTGGTAAATGAGGAATTGTATGCGGTATGTAAATATTCAGAACAAAGAAATGGTCAAAGGAAATTCCAATTTGATGACTTTTTTTTTTTTGCATAACTCTTGTGTGCAGTATTATAATGTATAACAACATACATTACTACGGTACTGTACAGTAGCAAAAAAAATTACAGTGCTTTATAAACAAAGTACACCATACAATATAAATGCACTGAGGCTCTATAAACAAGCTGCCCAGAACTGTACCAAAAAAAAAAAAGAAAAAAAAAAAGTTCAAGCTTGAGTCTAAGCGGCAGGTCATTAAGTCTGAACAGTGTACCTTCGTTGTAAGTTCAGTTGTTAAAAAAGGTAGATTGTCACAGGAATATTTGTAACTAACAAAATTAATTGATTTTTTTCTTGTGTTCTCCACCATCCAGTCTTTTACATGTAAAAGTAAATTTGCACTCTCATTTAAGAAATTTACTGTGATACCATTTTGCTGGGTAAGAGTCCTATATTGGCATTCAAGGGCTTCTAATTGTGGGCCTAACTTTTTCAGACTTTTTTTCTATTGCAAATTGTTGCTAGTTGCTAGTCTTCTGCATCTACCAGGCATTTACACTTCTTTTCCTTTTCCTTTCTTTTTTTGGTCTTTTTGAGACAGGGTCTCATTGTGCAGTTCAGACTGGCCTTGGGCTCACTTTGTAGCCCAGCCTGGCCTCAAACTTGCAAGGATCCCTTTGCTTCAGTCTCCCCGAGTGCTTGGGATTACAGGAGTGCACCACCACGCCCTTTGCCATTTTGCTGGAATGTTGCATCCTTCTCTAACAAATGCTTCTTGTCTCCAAAGTCGATTAACTTGTTTGTTTTCCTGGAAACTGTGATCACATTGCTGAAAAGGGCATTTATCTGATATTCTAAAATTTGAACCTGCCATATAACATTTTCATTAGCCTTTTATTTTCTTTTTTGTGGTAAAGTATATTTAAAAAATATCAAAGTTTTTTTTTTTTGTTTTTGAGACACATCTTGTTATCTAGTTTAGGTTGGCCTTGTACTCACTATGTAACCCAGGCTGGCCTTGAACTCAGATGATCCTCTGGCTTCAGCTTCCTGAGTCTTGAGACTAGAAGCATGCATCACTACATCTGACAACTTTTTTTAAAAAAATAGGGAATGCTTCATAAATTTGCATATCATCCTTGTGCAGGGGCCATGCTAATCCTCTCTGTATCATTCCAATTTTTAGTATATGTGCTGCCAAAGTGAGCACTAAACTTTTTTAAGTATATGCTTCAGTAGCATTAAGTATGTTCACATTATTGTGCAACCATTACCAACCATATATCTCCAGAACTTTTTTCATTTTTTCAAACCGAATTCTATACCCAGTAATCAGTAATGTCCAATTCACATTGCCCTTGCCTGGCAACTACTTTTCTGTTTTCTGTCTTTTTGATTTTGACAGCTTTAAATACCTCATAAATGCAGAATCATAAGGTATTTGTTTTGTCATTAAGTTTCATCCATGTTAAAGCATATTTCAGAATTTTCCTCTTTAAGACTCAATAATACCCATTGTCTACTCATGTCAGTGGACCCTAGGATTGCTTCCATCTCTTCGCTGCTGTAAATAATGTTAGGAGAATGCTGTTTGTATTCCAGCTTTCAGTTTTTTGGGGAGTATACCCAGAAATGGAATTGCTGGATTATAATCCTGTGTTTTAATATTGGAGGGACTACAGCACTGGAACCATTTATATCCCTACCAGCAGTACACCAAAGGTTTCAGTTTCTCTATGTTTTCATCAACACTTGTTTTATTTATTTTTGGTTTTTGAGATGGTCTCTTTTATGTAATTCAAGCTAGCTTGGAACTTGCCTTGTAGTTCACAATCCTCAGACTCATGATCTTCCTGCCTCAGCCTCCCAAGTGCTGAGATTACAGGTGTGTGCTACCATTTCTGACCAGTTTTTTAAATTTGTTTTGTTTTGATGAGAGCTATCCTGATGAGTTGAGGCAATTGTGTCATTGTGGTTTTGATTTGCAATTCTCAAATGAGAGATGTTGAGCATTTTTTCATGCAATTATTGGCTGTTTATATGTTGTGTTAGAGAAATAACTTAAGTTACCTCACTTTTTTTTTTTTTTTTTATGATACTGAGGATTGAACCCAAGTGCCCTACCACCGAGCTACAGTTTCAACCATAATGAGACAGGTTGCCCAGGCTGGCCTAGAACTTGCAGTCCTCCTACCTCAACCTGACAAATTGGTAGGATCAGAGATGCGCACAATGAGCCCTGCTTGAATTGTGCATTTTTTTTTTCCTTGTGGTGGTGAGGATTGAATGTAGGGCCTTATTACTGCTAGTTAAGCTCTATACCATTGAGCCATACCCTAGGCGAGGGGAGTGTATGTACATGTGTGTGGTTGCTACTGAGTTTACAAGAATAGTTTATATGTTTTGGATATTAATACTTTATCAATTACATGGTTTGAAATTATTTCTCCCATCCCTTGGATTGCTCTTTACCTTGTTGATAGTTCCTTTTGGTGCACAAAGGTTTTAATTTGAAGTGATGTGCAGTTTATTCTTTGTTGCCTGTACTTCTGGTGTCATATTTAAGAAATCATTGTGAAATCTAGTGCTACGGGCTTTTCCCCAGGGCTGCTTTTGTCCCCTTATCTGAACTGTGGAGACCTTGTCTTAAAGTAAAAAAAAAAAAAAAAATTAAAAAGATCTAAGGTGATACTCAGTGCAAAGGTCCTGGATTTAGTTTTCAGCAGCAATTAGTTATTGTTCTGGCCACTTTACTGTCCTGCACAATGAGCACATGGTGAGCAAAGAAAGAAGTTTAAAAATTGTATTTCATCACAGGTTATAATAAAGTTATGTTGTAAGGTATTTCTTGTTATTGCTAATTCAGCACTGGTTATATATGTATTAGCTGATGAATTATGATGGTAACGTGGTTTCAGGAGTTTTTATGAGACTCAGTTCTAGAGTTTGAACTTTGTCATTTGCATAATGAATAAAATAGTTTATAATGGATATTTAGTTTCTGATGTGATAAAACACTGATTTATTCTTTCAGTTATTAAGTGCTTGATAGGACATATTTTTGTCCATATTAAAGGGTTGTCTTTTTATTTTTTGGCAATATAGTTCAGGCTAGCTTTGAACTCACTATGTTGTATCCCAAACTGGCAGTGAAGTCACAGCAACTCTCCTACTTCAGCTGGGATTACAGAGTATACCACCAAGCCTGGTTTAAAGGGTTGTTATTGGGTAAAATTACAGGATATGTTCAGCATTTAAATATCACTGAGTTGCTGATACACCTTCATTAAAAGCCTGCAGACCATAAATTCTTTTGGTAGATGCTATTTTTTTTCAAGGCAATTAACATTCTTTTGTACCTTTCTAATTCCTGTGATACTGGACTGACTTCTTTGCACATAGCAGATACTATTCAATAAATATTTAACTAGTTATAGTAGGTACATTTATTTAGGTACAGAGTTGTGCCAGGTAGGTATGAAAATGGAGGAATGGCTTTATGTCTGGTTAATTAATTTTTTTAAAAAAGAAAACTTATTTAGCCAACACAGGGTGCATACCTGTAATCTCAACTGCTTGGGAGGCTGATGCAGGAAGATCACAAATTTGAGGCCAGCCTGGGCAATTTAGTGATACCCTGTCTCAAGGAAAAAAAAAGGGGGGTTGGGGATATAGTTTGAGTGATGGAACAAGCATGAGACCTTGGGTTCACCAGTATATCAAAACAATAACAGCCCAGCAGCAAGAACTACTCATACCACCAAGAGAAAATTGTAAATATTTCATGTATATCTTTTTTTCTAGGGATATATATTTTAACTTTATAAAAATTGTTTACTTTGAGCGCTTGTTTGTAATTGACTCTACTTATTATAACCTGAACATTTCTCCTGGTTGTATAAAATCAACTTTTATTTTGTGCAATACTAAAAACAAATACTGCAGTGGTGTATGCCTATAATATTAGCATTCTGGGATGCTGAGCAGGAGGATTCTAATTTTAACCCAGACTGGGCAACTTAGTAGGGACCCTGTCTTTTTTTTTTTTTTTTGTACTGGGGATCGAACTCTAGACTGCGCGCTTGCAAAGCAGGTGCTTATGCCGCTGAGCTAAATCCCCAGCCCTGAGACCCTGTCTTAAAATAAAATTAAAAGATCTAAGGATATAGCTCAGTGCAAAGGTCTTGGATTCAGTTTTCAGTACAATAAACAAAACGAACCAAAACAAAAAACAAACCAAAATTCAAATAAAAAAATGCTGTCTAATCTAGAAAACTCTGTTAATCTATAAGGCATTAAGATTTTTAGAGACTTAGTAATATGAAATAATTTGTGCTTTTGAGTTAATGAAAGTTGGTTAATTGCACAGTGTTGTTGATATGGCATGTTAATAGTGACTGATGTCATTATATAGCTTCTTTAATTTCTCTATTGGACATTTAGCATGCTTGCTTCCAGGGCAGCTTTAGTTTGTAGCTAAATCTTTTACCCATCCTTGATTATTATTTTAGGATAACTAATATTTTTTTTTAAACATCTCTGGCTCTTTTTTTAATCTTTTTCTTCTTAAAAGTTTGTGACTACTGATCCATGTTTGCACAAACTCTTTGAATTTTTATTTTTAACACATGTTTGCAGTATATAATGTTTGCATTCCTTGTGTGGAGTTAGTAATTATGTATAACACAATTTAATTCCTTTTTTTTAATTTTAAAGGTAGTAGAAATAGAACAGAACAAGACAGAACAAAGCCAATTGAGATACTGCAGTGAATTTGGTACAGAAATTTACAGCAGGTTACCGGGATAACAGTAATAGATACCATAGTATATCTCATTATCTTCACAATAGTTGTCTAGTCAATTAGGTATAGCAAAATCAAACCAAATACAGAGCATTATAGAAATCAATCGAAAGAGAATATTGAATGGAGTAAAGCAATTAATCATAATGAAACAAAACTGAAAACAACACTTGCTTTCAAAGAGAATATAGAGGAGACCCCCCCCCATTTGCTATATTGCATACAGTCATCCTGACAGAGATTCTCAGACCTCTGTCCCCAGTTGCTAATGGGGGGAGGAGGAGTTGGGATGTTTGATTCCCGTGCACAGGAGACACTACTGGCTCTTCTCCTGGCTGATGCTGGAGGAAGGTGTTTACCAAGAGGGCGGGCGAATTGCTTCTTGGTGTAGCCTCCTGGGTTCCACCATCTAATTCCTTTTTTTATCTCCTTTTTTTCTCCTCCATTCCCCCCTGTACTTTCTAAAAGTGGAGTTCTTGAGGAAAAAGGTATACATTTTAAAAAAAATATTGTGATTAAATAAACATAAGTTGATTGGGACAATCATTCTTGCATTAAAGAAAAAAGTAAAACACGTTAGACATTTGAGAGAGTGGCACAGAGCTGCATTTGAAACTTGCTCAGGTGACTGTGAGTTTGCCTTTAGACCTTGCAAACATTGCTGGTGTCACCTAGTAGGACTGTACAATGTATGGAATTGGACCTTCTGGCTTGATTTTCTTTGCCACATACTGTTTGCTCATGTGGTGGGAGCACTGTACTGTATTATCCATTACTGAAAGTTCATAGTGTGCAAAAATAACCACACTTCAAAATAAAATGTCAACATTGACCTTGTCGATTGAACATCTAAATACTCATTGTTTTCTTCAGTTTTTTAAATTAATAATCATACTTTTTCTTCATATGCAAGTGTGACTCAACTCCATTTCTAATGGAGCTTGAAATTACCACACATTTCTATTTACTTGTTGATGGACTGTCATATGTAAAGCTCGCTCTTTCGTTCGTTCGTTCTTTCTTTCTCTCTCTCTCTCTCTCTCTCTCTCTCTCTCTCTCTCTTTCTCTCTCTCTTTTCTTTCTCTTCTTTCTTTCTCTTTCTTTCTTTCTTTCTTTCTTTCTTTCTTTCTTTCTTTCTTTCTTTCTTTCTTTCTTTCTGAGTCAGGGTTTCACTATGCAGTTCAAGCTGGCCTTGAACTTTCTGTGTAGCCCAGGCTGGCCTCCAATTTGAGGCAATCCTCCTGTCTCAGCCTCCCCAGTGCTGAGATTATAGACATAAGTCACTATGCCTGGCCAAGCTCACTTTATTGGGATTTAATTTGTGCTTTTTCATAGGCTGCAAGTTTGATGTAATGTATATAATTCAAAGGGTGACTTTGGGTGTTCTAAATATTTGTAACAAAGATTTAATCATTTGGAATAATTACTGTAAGAGTAGTGTGATTTTTATTTTATTTTTTGTACCGGGGATCGAACTCATGACCTTGCTCTTGTGAGGCAGGCACTTAGGACTCTGAGCTAAATCCCTGGCCTGTGATTTGGTTTTGTTTTTAAACTTTTGGCATCTTTTGCTTGTTCTCAATAAATGAATGGAACTATTGTGGATGTTTCAGGAGTTTTTTTTTTTCCTTGAAGATCAGTGATTTTATAAAATACAATTTTTGTCTTTTGCATTAAGGTTTTTTTAAATTTATAGAAAAAAAGCAAAACAAGAAAGGGTAGAAATAATACAGAATTTCAAAAAAATAGTAAAAAAAACCAGTAAGAAATCACTTGTTTACATATGTAAACAGTTTTTTGAAGTACTTACATATGTATAATTACATATTATTATATTAGAAGTAGTTCAAGTTACAAAATCAAAGCATAAAAAATGGACAAACAATGACAGTACAAACCATTCTGTTTGATGAACCAACAAAAACTTAGTAGTATGGTTATGTATCTTGCACACTTATACATACAGTTATAAACTTTAGAGCATTTTCTTTCCCTTTCATTATAATATTTATTATACCTTTTGGATCTTATTACTCTTTCAGTTTTTAATTATTTTTTATACTAGAGAGACAATACAATATTTACAAAATGTGAGTCTGATTTATTTCACTAATGAGGATATTCTCAATTTGCCTCCATTTACCTATAAAGGCCTCAAGATCATCCTTTTTTATAGCTGAATAGTATTCCATTTTATAAAAATACCACATTTTTTTCATCTACTCTGCAGTTGATGGGCATTTTGGTTGTTTTCAAGATTTAGCTATCACAAACTGTGCTTCTATGAACATGGGTGCACATATATCTCTATGACATGATATTTTCAGTTTTTCTGGGAAAATACCCAGGAGGGTAATACCTGGATTGAATGCAACTTCCAATCCTAGTTTTTTGAGGAGTCTCCATACTGATTTCCACAGTAGCTTCACTGGTCTGCATTCTCACCAACAATGGAGAAGTGATCCTTTTTCCCCACAGCCTCGCAAACATTTGTTATCAGTTGATTTCTTGATGGCAGCCATTCTTTCAGAATTGAGATGAAATCTCAATGCTGTTTAATTTGCATTTCTCAAATGACCAGTGATGGTCAACATTTCTTTATGTATTTATTTGACATTTGTATGTCTTCATCTGAGAAATGTGTGTTCATCTCAGATGCCCATTTTTGGGTAGGGTCTTTGAATTTGGGGGGCTGGATGTTTTCCAGTTCTTTGTATGTTCTGGATATAAGTCCTTTTGCTGGCTAAAATTCTTTCCCAATCTGTGGGTTTTCTTTTCACTTTGTTGGTGATTTCTTTTGAAGTGCAGAAACTTTAATGAGATCCCAGTTGTTGGTTCTTTGAAGTACTTCCTGTGAGGTTTGTGTTTTGTTCATGAATTCTTTGCCTACCCCTGTGTCTCCAAGATTTCTACCTAGCTTGTCTTCCAATAGATTTAGCATTTGTTTTAATAATTAGGTCTTTGATCCATTTTGACTTTAGTGTATGGTGATAGACACAGTAGTTTCAGTCTTCAGTATGTGGAGAGCCAATTTTTCCAATACCATTTATTAAAGAGGCTATCCTTCCAGTGAGCATGTTTAGCCCCTTTGTCAAATATAACGTGGCTGAGTGTCTTTGTAGTTGCGTTACAGTTTTGTAATAACTAGTTAATAGGGGCTGGGGATTTAGCTCAGTGGCTTAAGTGCTTGCCTGGCAAGTGCGAGGTTGTAAGTTCGATCCCCGGTACCAAACCAAACAAAACAAAACAAAACAAAAAAACAAAACTAGTTAGTAATAACTAGTTATTACAAAATGCTATTTAATCTTAGTGTTAAGTAATTGGTTTTATTCCTTAATTAAATACTAAATTTATCCTGTTGCCTAGTTTTAAGTATTTCATTCATTACATTGAGATTTTCTTTTTTGAGGAGCTCATTGTTAAATGTCAAAAAAATTATTGTCAATAAGACCGATCGATTTTCTCAAATATTTATTGATATGGTTTATGTTACTTTGTTAGTATTTGACAATCTGAATTGAAGATGTGATTTGAAATTCTGGTTAACGTCAGGTTTTGTAATCTCATACTGGTTTATTAACCAGATTAGACTACAGACTGTGCTTGAAACTCAAAGTGCTGTCATAATTCAGAAAACACATTCACTGTAGCCTATTTTAAGTGACATGAAGGATTTTGTTAATAGTCCATGGGCCCTGTGTAGCTTGCTCTAATACATGCTTTCTTTCCAAGCAAACATGCATTATTATCATCCATCATGATAGGTTGAATATTTCATTATATTAATACTTCATTATTAATTTAGAGTTAATCATAATTTATGAAGTATGATAGTGCTCTGGAATATGATAGTGCAGCTGAAAGGGAGAGGAATAAGTTAAGATTATAGTGTTGTGGGATTTTTGATTTCTGAGGATCGCTAAAGGTATTCTATAATCATGTTACCATTTTCTTTGGACCTGGAGTCATCTTGTTTTGAGAAAAGCTTTGGACTGACTTTGAAGTATATCTTTAGAAACCTGTCATTTTGCAGAGAAGTTGTTAAATGCAGTGTAAGGTTGATTCAACAGGAGAAAAAAAAAATCTTAGGAGATGGAGGATAGCATCATGTGGAAATATAAGCTTATTTGAGTTAAGACTAGTGAAAGACAGTGCTTCCTAGGTAGTTTTATTTATTTATTTTTATTTTATTTAAAGAGAAAAAGCAAAACAGAAAAAAAGGGTAGAAGTAATACAGAATTTCAAAAAAAATTAAAAAAATACTAAGAAATCACTAGTTGATAAATTACATACTGTCATCTTAGAAATAGTTGTCCAAGTTACAAAATTAGAGCATACAAAGTGGACATTCAAACAGAGAATGCAAACAGTTCTGTTCAACGATCCAACAAAAACTTAGTATTATGCTCTTACACACTTAAGCATGCATGCTTACTATAGTATCAAGTGTCTTACACACTTAAACATACATGCAGTTGTATCCTTTAGAGCACTTTCTTTTTCTCTTTTTTGTAATAGCAATTACACATTTTGGGTTTTATTGCTTCTACAGTTCTTATTAATTTTTACACTAGAGACAATGTGATATTTATAAATAAAATTCTTATTTCACTTATGAGGATAGTCTCAAGTTGCCTCCATTTACCTATAAAGGCCTCAAGATCATCCTTTTTATAGCTGAGTAATATTCCATTGTATAAAAATACCACATTTTTTTCATCCACTCTGCAGTTGATGGGCATTTTGGTTGTTTCCAAGATTTAGCTGTTACAAATTGTGCCGTTACCTAGGTAGTTTTATTAAGTCACATTCTAAGGCAGAATTTAGTTAGCTGTGTATCAGTAACATTGAGGTTTAATATACAGTATGCATTCTTTTTTCTCCTTAGTATTGGGGCTGAATACAGGGAGTGCTGAGCTACATCCCCAGTTTTTATTTTGAGACAGTGTCTGGTCTCAGATTTGGAATTCTGCCTTAGTCTCTGTATTAGTCAGTGTTTACTAGAGAAATTGATTTAGCACAGGATACACAGAATACAGAAGAATTTGCAAGATCAGCTTACAGTGGCCACCCACAGAGTCAGATGTGGAAGAGTGCAAAAGGTCCATCTGCGTTGGAGATCTGAAGGACCCAGTTGAAGGCCTAGAGCCCATTGTAATGTCCTGTATGAGTTTGCATCAGGAGGCCAAAGCCAGGAGATGCCTTTGAAGGTGAAGGTAAAGACTGGAGCTCCTGTTAAGAAAAAGAAGCAGGTCTTCCTTTGTTTCTCCTCATGCTGTTCTGGTGACAGTCTTCCATAGGGTGAGTCTTCGCACTGAGGACTACTCAGATCCAATTTAGTTGGGAGTTTTCTTACTCAAGTTGACACAATCAGTTAACTGTTACAGTCTTCCTAGTAGCTTATTTGCCACCAGCAGGATGGGCACTACTATGCCCCACTATGTAGTATCTTTTAAAAAACAGTTTGAGGATTAGTGTTCCTCCTCCTGGAAGGTCCTGAGAAGTACAGAGTATTAGGTCCTACCCTGGACCCACTGAATCACAGTCTCTCCTTTAGCAAGACCTTAGAAGTATACAGTCTATAGTCATATTCAAATTTCCCCAGTTGACCCAGTGATGTACATTTTTTTAAAATCAGGAATTATAAGAGATACTGCCTTTGTTTGTTCTTTTACTTTATATATATATATGTATGTATATATATATATATATATATATTTTTTTTTTGATATTGGGATCAAATCATGACCTCATGCTTCCCAGGTAGGTGCTTGTGCTGCTGAGCTAAATCCCAAGCCCTGTTATATTTCTTTAAGTCTTAATTTTCAGTCTTTTTCCTCCCCATGACTTTTTTTTTTTTTTTTTTGTCTTTTTGAGACAGGGTCTTGCCATGTAGTTCAGGCTGGCCTTGGGCTCACTTTGTAGTCCAGGGTGGTCTTGAACTTGCAACAATCCTCCTACCTCAGCCTCCTGAGTGCTGATATTACAGGAGTGTGTCACCATGCCCGGCCAATCTTCATGATTTTTTTGAAGTGTTTAGGCAAGTGGATTTGTCTGATAGGTAATATTGTTTCTTTCTTAGGGCATTGCAATGAGTTGTTAAGCTACTCTGTTGATGGTGATACAAGTTTTAAACCATTTGATTAAATGCATCTGATAGCTTTCTCTGTTGTAAATCTTCATGATTTTTTTGAAGTGTTTAGGCAAGTGGATTTGTCTGATAGGTAATATTGTTTCTTTCTTAGGGCATTGCAATGAGTTGTTAAGCTACTCTGTTGATGGTGATACAAGTTTTAAACCATTTGATTAAATGCATCTGATAGCTTTCTCTGTTGTAAAGACATACTTTCTTTGGTCTTTATAACTGCTGTGATGTCTGCTTGAGATTTCTAGTTAATTTTTCAGTTCTTGGCATCTAATAGGATCCCTGGATAAGGGCAGAATAAGGTACAGTAATACTGAGGTTCACAAATGCTTTTTTTTCCTTCTCTTTTGGTCTTTTTGAGACAGGGTTTCACTATGCAGTTCAAGCTGCTTTTGAATTCACTTTATAGTCCTTAGCCTCCTGAATGCTGAGATTAACAATTTCATTCACACATAAAAGCCTTTGGCAAAATTTTGTTTCCCTTTGGAAACTCTGTATTGGATAATAAAACAGGACACCAATCCTGCCTCTCCCTCCAACACAAATGAAGCCATCTTCCTAAAGGTCATAAAACCAAGTTATTACTGTAATTAGTCATTGATGAGTGAATGATAAAATAGGCAATCAAAAGTGTGTATAAGTTTTGGAGTCAGTTCTTGGTTATTTTCCTATGCTACAGTGTAGGTAACCACCCTGGCTCTAATTAGGTTCAGACATCTTTTGCCTGGGTCTATAAGAAAATTACATTACTTTCCTTCTTGGGAACTTCTTGGCTATGTGAAATGTTTAGTATCATTGTTTTAAAACAAAACACATCTTTTCTGTTGTGCCTCCAGACTAGATGCTTGTTTCATATTCTTTGCTTTTCAGATAATTCATCTGGTTTCTTAGGGAAGCAGGAACTTCCTGTACAGCCGTAATTGGTGGTCTTTTATGAGAGCCTAATGCAGTGTTCTGTTGAATACTTCTATTGTTGGAGGGGTGTGGTGGCACTTGTTTGTAATCCCAGCACAGGCTAAGAGGTAAGAGGGTTGTGAGTCTGGGCTTACAAAATGAGTTCAAGGCCAGCCTGAACTGTATAGTGAAACCCTGTCTCAGAAAGACCCTCCCCCCAAAAAAATCCATTGTTAATGATCTCAATCAACCCTAAAAGGATGGAAGCTAAGTGAAAGGACCATATGTGTGTGGCCCATACAGCAAACTGTCACAGCACCTCAAAAGTTTTTTAATTTCACTTTATCTCACACCTCTTCTTGGACTGTTTTAGTCACATTGAACTTCCTTTCCTTTAAGTCCTTGAGGTTATTACCACATTTCTACCTTATCTCATACCTTGCCTGGTTGCCTTCCTGGAAGAACTTGACCGGTTCTATATTACTTTCAGATTTCATCTCTAATGTTATCAAGACAGAAAGGTCCTATAAAGAATACGTGAAAAGCCGTTCAACAGCATTCGTCATTTAAGGGATACAAATTGAAGCAACACTGAGATTTCACCTCACCTCACCCCAGAAAGAATGGCTAGTATTAAGAAATCAACCAATAACAAATGCTGGAGGGGCTTTGGGGAAAAAGGAATCCTTCCTCACTCTTGTTGGGAATGCTACTGGTGCAACCATTGTGGAAATCAGTATGGAGATTCCTCAAAAAACTAGGGTTGGAGATCCCATTTGACCCAGCTATTCCCCTTCTGGGTATCTTCCCAAAACAATTAAAAACATCATACCACAGTGATATATGTGCAACCCATGTTTATAGCAGCACAGTTTATAATAGCCAGGTCTTGCAAACAACTTAAATGCCCATTGACTGAGGAATGGAGAAAAACGATGTGGTATTTCTATATAATGGAATACTACTCAGCCATAAAGAGTTGATAAACTAGACACTTTTATAGGTAAATGGATATGCCTTGAGACCATACTTATTAGTCAAATAAATGAGACACTCGTGTAAATGTCATATTGTTTCATTAGTGTGACAAGCTGAAAGAAAAAACATGTATACGTGTATGTGTGCATATATAACAAAAGTAGTTAAGATAGTTAAAAAAAGTAAAGGTAGTTAAAAAAAGCAGCAGCATAATGGCCTTCTTTGTCATCAACGTGGCCTGTTCAGAAGCAAATTCATGCAAAGCAATGCCTCCCTTCAATGGGCACCTCTATAGGTTCTGCCTTCCCTTCTACACCTTGTCTCAGTCTTTTTGCCCCAGAGAGAATGACCTTAGCAGTAACAACTTAGGTCACACCTGCCTTTACTTTAACCCACTGTGAGCCATTTTGAGTTGACTTTTGAATTTCTTAAGAAATTTTTGATGTGCTTTTTTTTTTTGGCATGTGGCTATCCAGTTGTTCCAGTATATTTATTGATGGTACAGTCCTCCACTTAATTGCTTTTGCCTCTTTGCCAGAAATCGTCTGTTTTGTGGGTATCTGTTTTGGGACTTCACATTGGTACCTTGGTGGTTTGTGTATCAGTGCTGTTTTGTTATGATTGGTGTAACTTTGTGGTAAGTCCTGGGATTGGGATGGGTTGGAGCTCTAATTTTGTTCTTTTTCAAAGTTGTTTAGGCTATTCTGAGCCTTTTGTATTTCTACAGAAATGTAAGAATCAAAATATTTTTATGAAAAATGATGTTGGCATTTTGATAAGGGATTATGTTTTCTGATCTTTATTATTTTCTTCCATTTGTTTTTGGTTTTATTCTGTCTTTTATTTCTAATTTCTTAAGGGAAGATAGGCTATTTCATAACTTTCTTTTCTAATGTACTTGGTGTTAAAAAAAACTGTCTAATTGCATTACCATTTTCCTACTTAATTTTCTTCTGAGCACTGTTCTTATTTGTGTACTTATAGCATTACTGCATAAGCTTGAAGGCCAGGGTCCTTTTTTTTCTTATTTACTGATATCAGGAATAGTGCCTGTATAGACTGTACACAGGAGGCACTCTTATTTGCTGAGTGAGTGGATAAATCCCCTCTCTCCCTTTTTAGGTTTACATTTTTTTTCTTTGTGTCGTGTTTTTAAATTTTTTATGTTCATTGTGCCTCCTGATACTTATGGCATGAAAGTTTTATTCAGCTGTTCTCCGTTTCCCCATTTTCTTTGCCCTGAAGGAAATTTAGAAACAAAATAAGAGTTTTTTTTCAAAATAAGAAAGAGTTTTAAAAGTATTTTATTATTTTATTTATATTTATTTTTGTGGTTCCCTCCCCTGCCCCGTATTGGGGATTGAATTCATGACCTCACGCTTGCCAGGCAGGCACTTATGCTGCTGAACTAAATCCCCAGCCCTTTTTTTTTTTTTTTTTTTTTGACAGAATCTTGCTATGTAGTATAGGCTGGCCTTGAACTTACTGTGTAGCCCAGGCTGGCCTGAAACTCACAACCATCCTCCTGCCTCAGCCTACTGAGTGCTGAGATTACAGACGTGTGCCACCTGACTATGGTTATTTTTAAAAGATTTGATCAAATGTCCTTTTTTTCCCTCATAGTTAGGTGGAAGAAATAAAGACAGGTAGAAGACAAGAAAAGTGTAATGTTTAGAAAACTGCAGCTTTAGGGCTTAATCAAAGTTACCTAATGCCTTTTCACCCTTAGACCTGTCTTTTAGGCTTTTCACACCTAAATTCATAGAAGTCTTGAAGATGTTATTAAATCTGTAAATTGGGCATGTGTTTTTCTGCTAGTCCATAAATTGGATGGACTTTCACTTTCAAAAAAAAAAAAAAGCAGCACTATTAATTGGATGCCATATCTGTAAACTTCAAACACATACAGATGATTTGTATTTTAACCCAATTGATGAAGCCAGTTTTTGCTAATTGGATAACCTGACAGGCACTAGATCAATGTAAATAACTAAAAAAATAAGTATTAGATCACCTGTTTTGAAGACACGCCTAAGACTACATATATACTCCAACCCTAGACCATAGTGTGCCTCACCTCTTGTGCCTGTATTATTTTTTAAATTTTAAATTTTTATTAGTATACATTTGCAGTACATAATGATTACATTCATTGTAGAGTATTGGTACTTGTGCATGACATCTAAATTCTTTTTTTCCCCCTTCCCCTCCTTTAAAAAGTTTATTTTTGCCTGCATCTGATTAATTTATTTTATAAGCTTTTATTAAGTTAATTATCATATAAATTAACAGCCAGACTAACAGGCCAAAAAATATATATATATATCTCACATAGGACAATTGTACTAAATCAAAGCACACTTTTATTTTAATGAATTAATTTAGTCTTTTTGAGACAAGGTCTTGCTCTGAGGTTCAGGCTGGACTTGAAGTCACTTTGTAGACCCAGGCTGACCTCAAACTTTCAGCAATCCTTCTTCCTCAGCCTCCCGAGTGCTGGGATTACAGGCATGCACCATCATACTTAGGCACTATACTTAGGCATTATAATGTTAAATGAAGTAAATCAGACACATAAATTTAACATTATAGTCTCAAGGTGAATCCATTTTCATTCAAATGACTGGAGATTATTCTTCTATATGGTGGAGTAATACTCCACTGTGTATGAATACCACATTTTTTTTGGTCCACTCATCTGTTGGTGAACATACTATAGTATAGTCTGCTTCCAAGATTTAGCTATTATAAGCTGGATTTGGTGGCACACTCCTGTAATCCCAGCACAATTCTGGGAGGTTGAGGCAGGAGACTTGCCATGAGTTCAAGGCCCATTGGGCTATTACATAAGTGAGTTCAATGCCCTGTCTCCAAAGAAAAAGATTTAGCTGTTATGAATTGTACTACTGTATACATGGGTATGCATACATCACGGTGATATGATGTCTTTAAATAACTTTTGGGGCCATACCTAGAAAAGAGGTTCATGATTGCTAGCCATCCTCACCTCAGCATTTGCCAGGATCCATGTGTTTTTAGACTACAGTCCATTCTCAGATCCAAGCCCTAACAGGGAAAGAAGCCTGGTAGATTAAGAGGGCTCCACATTTTCACCATTGTGAAGAAAAGAAATCCTCATCTCCTAAAAGTTCAGGCTTGGGGATATAGCTCAGTGGCACAGTGCCTGCCTAGCAAGCATGAGGTCATGAGTTTGGTTCCCAGTATCAGGAAAAAACACAAAACAAAAACCAAAAACAAACAAGCAAACCCCCCCCCCCAAGTTTGGACATGATCCCGTAGGTTTAATGAGGATCAGTAACCTATTTACAGCAAATTATAAACTATAGAGCAGTCCTCAATGAACACTCTCAATGAGTATCCCAGGAACTTGTTCCTTCCCTGGTCCAGATTCAGCAGTCTGGCTTGGCAAGGCAGGGTATTGTGGTGTCATCTATAGCAGCAGCTCAGAATCCCTTTCCAGAATTTTTTTGTGGCCAAAAGAGATATCAGAGAACTCACAGAACATCTCTGTGTTTCCTTGCTTTCTTATTTGAAACTTGAAGTCAGTCCTGCTGTTTTCTCAACTGCTCCTGTTTCCATCCACCAAAGAGACTCAGAAACAGACTTAGCAGCATAATATGTTGGAAAAACATAGAATCTTGGCTGTGCTTCCTACCTTTTAACTTTGGACAAAAACTGTCAACCTGTCAAAAATCCAGTTTCTTTAAAAAAAAAAAATCCAGTCTCTACACCTACAAAAAGGAGTATTTTACTACTATTCTAATGGGATAGATGTGAGAACTAGCAGAGGCAGGACATGCAAAGTGGTTGACGTTGAGTCAGCCCTTGTCTTGAGTTACTTTTCCTTTATGTTCTGGAAGGTGACTGGTCCACCAGTGTTTATACTGAAGAGGAGAGAAAACCTTAAAACACTTAATGAGCCTTACCTCAAACAGTTCAGTGCAATGCAGTAATTAGTACACAGTCTGGACACTAGGGTAGTCTAGGTCACTGTAGTGCATTGAAGGTGAAGAGAGCTAACTTTATGTATGTGTGTGTATGTGTGTGTGTATGTATGTATGTATGTATGTATTTGAGAACAAGGTCTTACTACGTAGTTCAGGCTGGGCTTGAACTCATTAACTAGCCTAGGCTGGCCACCATGCCCTGCTATACCTGTTTTCTTCAGGGTTGTTTTTTATTTTATTTTTTTAAATCATGAATGGATGTTGGATTTTGTCAAATGCTTTTTCTTTGTCTATCAAGATGATCATATGATTTGTCCTGGTTTCTTTTATCACATTTATTGATTTGCATATGTTGAATCATTCCTGCATCCCTAGAATAAATCATACTTGGTCACAATTTATGATCTTCTTAGCTGGGCGTGGTGGCTCATGCCTATAATCCCAGAACTGGGAGGCTGAGACAGGAGGATTGTTGTGAGTTTGAGACCAGCCTGGGCTACAAAGTGAGCTCAAGGCCAGCCTGAACGGCATAGTAAGACCCTGTCTCAAAAAAAAGACAAAAAAAAATTATCATCTTGTTGATGATTTGCTGCATTCTGTTTTTCAGTATCTCATTGAGAAGTTTTGAATCTATGTTCATTAAAGAGATTGGCCTGTAGTTCTCTATTTTGGTTGAGTGCTTTTCTGGTTTTGGAGTCAGGGTAATGGTTGCTTCCAAGAATGACTTTGGGACCACTGCTTCACTTTTGATTTCATTAGTTTGTGGAGTATTGATTTTAGATCTTTTCTAAAGTTCTTACAAAATTTGCCATTGAGTCTGTCTGAATCTGGTAGTTTTTTTTTTAATTCTTCAATTTCATTGAAATTGGAGTATTCAGGATTTTTATATCATCTTGGTTCAGCTTTGGTGGTTAATATGTATCTAGGAAGCTATTTCTTCTGAGTATTCCACTTTATTGAGAATACAGATTCTCAAAATAGTTACTGACGATCTGAATTTTGGCATAGTCTGCTGTAATTTTGCCTTTTCCATTTCTAATTGCATGGATTTGTGTCTTATTTTGGTCAGATTGGCCAGGGATTTGTCTATTTTTATTCTTTCCAAATGCCAACTCTTTGATTTGTTGTTTTGGCTTTTTTTGGAGGGGGCGGGTCTTAATTTCATAGTTTCTGCTCTGATCTTTATAATTTCCTTCCTTGTACTAGCTTTGGATTTGAATTGGTCTTGTTTTAACTAGGACCTCGAGGTGCATCATCAGGTTATTTATTTGAGCACGCACTGTTTTTCTGATTATAGTGGAAATTTACCACTATAAACTTTCCTCTTAAGACCATTGTGGTTGTTTCTAAAGGTCTCAGTATGTCATATTGGCATTATCATTTGACTGTAGGAACTGTGTAATCTTTTCCTTGATTTCATCTGTGATTGACCATTGATTTTTGTTCAAGAGGATGTTTTTTAATTTTAAAGAGAACAATTTCAAAAGACAATTAGAGGGTAACAATGGTTAATACATTACTTATTTTTATCTCTAAATTAGTTACTTAGAGTACAAGCTGTTGCATTTAATGGTCCAAACAATATTAACGCAAACCCTTTTCAGTAAACTAAGGGAAATTAGTAGTATAACTATCTTAACTATCTTTCTGTATTATTTCTTTCAGCTTTTCGCACTAGGGAAACAATACAATGTTTACACATGTGAGTCTGATTTCATTTCACTTATTAGTATGGTCTCCATATCCATTTATCAACAAAAGCCTTGAGTTTATCCTTCTTTATGACTGAGTAGTATTCCATTGTATAAAAATACCACATATTTTTTATCAAGAGGATATTTAAAAATTCTGTTTGCATAATTTCTGTAGTTTCTTTCACCATTGACTTCTATTGTCACTGTACTTTGATTCTTTTGCATTTACTTAACTATGCTTTATGAGCTAGTAGTATATGATCTATTTTTGAGAAAGTTGATGTGCTGCTGGGGAGAATGTATATTTTGTTGGATGGAACACTAGCTAATCTATGAAGTCCATATGTTCAAAAGTTTGCTTCAATTCGATTCTCTTTGTTTACATTTTTAAATATCTTTTTTTTTTTTTGTTTTTTGGTCTAGTTGATTGTTTGTGGTAGTGAGTTATTGAGGTCCTCCATCATAATCTCATTGGTTTTTATCTAATTTTTCATATCCATTTGTGTTTGCTTTATGAAATTAGGCATATAGATATTTGGTGCATGTATGTTTATAATTGTATCTTCATGTTGACTTGTACCCTTAATCAATATGTAGTGACTTGTTGTGGCTTGATATTTGCTGGAATTAGGATAGGTACTGTTTTTTTTCCAGAGTTCTGTTGCCTAGACTGATGTTTTCCATCCCTTGATTTTTAATTTGTGAGTTTTTTGAATTGTTTTTTATACACAGTATATCTTTTTGTTTCTTAATCTATTCTGCCAATCTGTGTCTTTTGATTTAGGAATTAAGACCATTCATGTTGAGTTTTAACTGAGTAGTATTGACTTACTCCTGTCCTTGCATTATTTTGCTGTTGCTGATTCCTTCTTTCTTCCCTTTTGCTTAGCCACTCATCCTGTCAGGTGTGTTCATTCTTCTTACTTATTGTTGGTTTTATTGTCTCTTTCTAATACATGCTTGAGAATTTTTTGTAATGCTGGCTTGGTGATCATGAATTTCTTGAGGTGCTCTTTTTCATGGAAATTACCTTATATCACTGTCAATTTTGAAGTTTTTCAGAAGTTTTTCATTGGTTGGGTTGGAAGTTGTCTTTGGTGTTTGAAATACTTCAAGCCTTCCTGGCCTTTGAGGTTTGTGTGGAGAAGTTGGCTGAGTCACTTTTTTTTTTTAATTTTAGTTTTAATTTTAATTTTGAGACAGGGTCTTGGTATGTAGCTCAGGATGACCTTGATCTCACAATGTAACCCAGGCTGGCCTCAAACTCTTAGCAAATTTCCTGCCTCAGCCTCCTAAATGTTGGAATTACAGGTACCATACCTGGCAATCTGCTGTACTTCTAATAGGTTTACCTTATTGCCTTTTTTGTAACAATATTGCCGTTTTTTGTAACAATTCTTAAGAGTTTGTCCTTGTGAAGGACTTATAGTACTTAAAACAGTATGGTGCAAAGAGGTTCTCATAGTTGTGACTATTTGGAGTTCTGCATAACTCACTTACATGTAGTTTTTTGTTTTTTGTTTTTTTTTCTTTTCCTGGAGTTAGGTTATTTTCTGTCATTATTTCTCTGAATATGTTTTTTTTTTTAATCATATGTGCTGTCTTCCAATTTTTTACTTATTCCAGTTACCATTAGTCTTTATATCATCTGGCAGCAGTTGGATACGGTTTTTCTGTTCTCTTGTTGGTTTTAAGGTGTCTTTGAGTAGTTGGTTTTTGAAGGCATCATGGTGTTCTAATTTTGAAATTCTAGCCTCACACTGGTCACTTCTGGTGCCCATACTTTCAGTATACTTTTTAATGTCTTGGATTTCTTCTGTTTGAAACCTTTTCATGGACTCTTGATTCTTCGCCAAACTGGTCATTTGTGTTTTGTGTCATTTTAAGTTCATCTGATTTTTTTTTTTTTAATTAGTGTCTTCTGAAAGCTCCTGGATCATTTTGGTTATTATTTCCATCATCTTTTTAGTTATCTCTTCTGTGATACTGCTAAATAGTTCTTTGATCTGTTTTCTAACCTCCTCAGTTATCCTTCTGAGTAATTTGGGTGTGTGGCTTATGCTGTTCTGCCCCCACAGTACCCTCCAGATTGGCTTTGGTGGAGTTTGGAGTTTAGGGGGACATTTTGTTTCCTTGTCTTCTCATATTTCTATTTTTGTTTTGTTTTGTGCTGTTTGTGGAGCTATTAAAGACTTTGTTGCTAGTATAGAGATTTCTTTTTTTTTTTATCGGTACCAGGGATCGAACTCACGACCGCCTTATTGCAAGGCAGGTGCTTACCCCGCTGAACTAAATCCCCAGCCCCTAGAGATTTCTTTAGTTGCTTTTCAGTGATGTACTTTGGACATGGCTATCGTCCTGTGCTTTAGCCCCAAGATCTGACCTCCTCCATTAATTTGGTAGGGCAGGTTGTAATGTAATTAACAGCTAAGATCTCTGGGGAAAGTATTCTAGTACTGCTTGATGTCACAAAGGTAATCTGAGTGTTAGTTTACAGGGAAATAACACCAGTTATTAGACCCCGACAATATTAAGCAACAGTGGTATTGTCCAAAATGATTTGGCTGCAGTAGTATTGCCCAAAACAATTTTTTTAATTTAAAAAACTAAAAAAAAATTTTTTTAATTTTAAAGGGCAAAAAGCACAAAGTCAAAGGGCAGTCAAACAAAAAAATAACAACCAAAGCTAAACGACAATAACATCAACAAGAACAACAGCAAAACAATAGTGATACAAGATTTCAAAACAAAATGATAGGGATTTAACCATGATTGTTATATTATATAGTGTTATCTCCAAATACTTGCTCAGGTTTGTCCAAAACAATTTGGATATTAGCACACCATAAGAAACAATCATATGCTGAGATCTACGCCATGTTGGAACTTGGGACCCTGGAAAAACAGGCAGCCAGCTCACCACTCTGGTGGGCGGCTGTGAGCCTACCTGCATGTGGGCTAAGAATCAAACATCCATCTCACCCCCCGCCCCCAGCAAGTGAGAGCCAGAGATCTGAGCATCTCTTGCGAGTTTGACCATGTGCAATATAGCAAATAAGGGGGATTTTCCTCTGCCATCTCTTTGAAGGCAAATATTTTTATCTCTGTTTTGCTCTGTTCTGATCAATGGTATTGCTCTATTCAATATTCTGTTTTTATAATTTTGGTATTTCCTTCGATATTGCTCTACCTGACTGAAAAAACTATTGTGAAGAAAGCCAGATGTGCTATTGTACCTAGTGCTGTTATCCTGGTAACCTGCTGTGAGGTTCTATACCAATTTCACTGCACTGCCTCAATTGGCTTTGTCCTATCTTGTTCTGCTGTATTTTACTACCTTCAAAATATAGAATAAAATAAAAAATAATAAAAAAAGTAAAAAATAACAAAACAGATCAGTAAGATTAAACATGATATGACTAAACAGTGGATTTAAAAGCAAAAGGAGGAAAAGAAGGTACTCTAAAGGATATAACTGCATGTATATTTAAGTGTGTAGGATTGATAACCATGTTGCTAAATGTTGCTAAGTTTTTGTTGGATTGGTGAACAAAACTGTTTGCAGCCTCACTGTGTGAATGTCCACTTTGTATGCTTTAATTTTGTAACTTGAACAACTATATCCAAGAAGACAATATGTAATGTATCAACTAGTGATTTCTTACTGTTTATTTTATTTGAAATTCTGTATTGTTTCTACCCTTTTTTCCGTTTTGCCCGCCCCTTAAAAAAAAAGAAACAATTATATACTATCTTTCACCCTAGAGAAGAAATCCATAATTATGGTACAAACATTAAGACAACCCAGGTATGGACCTGTAGTCAGTATACACTGAATGAGTCAGATATATCTCTGCCAATGTTAGAAAATAATTTAATAATAATTTTATAAACTGTCAAAAGATTAATAAAGCTTTGTAGTTATACTGTTAGAGGATTGGAAACCTAATACAAGGAAAAAATTTTGAAACATTAAACTAGATATGAGAAGGAAGAGAATTGCTTCAAAGGATCTTACTGGGCAGAAGGATGTTTGTAGAATTAGGTAAGGATAAAAGAAAAAACTGAAACAAGATAGAACAAGAGGCAGGAAAAAATTGTGAAAATAAAAGTAAAAATAAGAGAAAGAGGGAGAAAAAAGAGAAAAGAGGAAAAAAGAAAAAGAAAAAGAAAAATTCCCCAAATTCTAAAAGACTGGTAAATAAGAAAGGAAAAGAAAGAAAAAAAGACCTCCCCCCAATAACAACAACAACAAAAACCCCAAAACTGAAAACTATGTATATACCAGAGCAATTCAGGCTGAGCCTGGCCTTGGCATGGAGGTAGGGTTGTGTCTTTTAATTTAAACCCCTCAGAGGGTCTCTCTCCCACCTGATTACAGTCTATCCTGACTGTGGAAACCTAAATGTTGGTAGCCCTAACTTGAAGCCAACCTCTGCGCCCTCGTCCCCTTCCTGCCCCCTTCCCGCAGTCAAACAATGGGCTTTCCTCTGAATGACGTCTGAGCAGTCTCTCTCCAGGGAATATGACTGGTGGTTGGACTGGAGGCACTAGCAGTTGACTGTCAGGTGAGGCAAAAGATTAGGGCTTAGCCAACTGGCTGGGCTAGTGGGTGTACCAGGATATGTGTAGAGAGTTGGTTCTAATCAGAAAGTGCTGTCTTCAAACTGGGAAATTACCTCAGTGGTATAAGTGCCTGCCTGGCAAGTGCAAGGTCCTGAGTTCAGTACCCACAAAAAAGAAAGTGCTATCTTAAGTTCTTGTGAGAATGCCAGCAGTTTTTTGTTTGTTAGGTTTTTTTTTTTTTTTTTTTGAGACAGAGTCTAAGTAATTAAGGTTGGTCTTGAACTCATTATTTAACCCAGACTGGCCCCAAACTCAAAGCAATCCTGCCTCAGCCCCCAGAGTGCTGAGATTACAGGGGTGCACTACCATGCCTGACTTCAAGCAGATTTTTGATTGGATGGCCTAAACCTGATGTCAGCCTGAGGTGTGGGAAATAAAGAAAGATGACTACTATTAAGTTGTTAGCCACTGTGTTCTTTTTCACAGTGGTCTGCTACTTTTTCTTTTAAAGCGTCCATACTTACTCTATAGGACATGTTTATCTTCCTATCTTTAGTAAATGTAAAACTTTGCTCAGTTTTTCACTTGTTTTATTCATTTCTTTGTTTAGGACCCCTTCCCCATCACCTCCAGGAGGAGGCTGTAGCATCCCAAAACCTGGTAACAGGACTCAGGCAGGGGGTTGGGGTGGTGGTGGAGAGGAGCAGAATTCTGTGCTTTTTGCTGTTTATAGCACCTGCTTGTCTATTCCACTGCTGAGTTTCTCCCAGAAGCCCTTTGGAATCCCTAGGGCTTTGTTTCTGTAGATTCTGTCTCCTTTTGCTGTGAGCCATGAGCCAGGTGCTGGGGAGGAAGTACAGATTGATTCCTTTTTTTGTGTTGTGTTCTCTGGTCATTTTCTCTGTGGGTTTTAACTTTCTGTCATATTCTTCCTGTTTCCTGAGGACCTTCTTTTTTTTTTTTTTCCTTCTCCAAGTTGTTATCTTGGAGAGAGTGAGTTGTTGCTTACCACTCCACCATTTTCCTGGAAATTTGAGTACATACATTTTTTTCTCTTTGCATGTGTCCTGTGTTTCTGCCTAATCTGTGTCTACGCATTTAACAAACATGTACTGAAATGGTTTTGTGTAATAAGTCAAGAACCTACCCCAGGAAAATTGAGGTCCCCATTTCCTCTTTGGGTATACCTCCCGAGGCCCTTTCAGATGATCCTAGGTCTTTATTTGGTAGGAGGGTGACAGCTTTTACTATGTGCCATGAGTGCCTGTTATAAAATGTATGTGAAGGATTGATCACACACAAATGATAAATGTCTCTTTTAACCCAGTTACTCTCTAGTAGATAGGAAACTTTTGCTCTAAATATATTATAGCTCTCAGGATTGACCAAAACTGAGAACACTTTTGGATGATAATATTGTAATTGTGATTAGAAATAGACTATAATTTTGTGGGAAAAGTTTTCTTTTTGTTTACTTGACCCATATGTGTATAAATTTTTTCCCCCTAGTTCTGAGGTTTGTACCCAGGGGTTTATGCATGCTTAGCAAGTATTCTGGTGCTAAGTTACATCCCAGCCCCTCTAAAAAAATGTTAGTTTGACACTGGGATGCTGAGCCAGGAGGATTACAATTTCCAGCCAACCCAAGTAACTTAGAACCTGCCTCAAAATAAAGAAGAGCTGGGGCCACAGCTCAGTAGTTTTGGACTCAATTTCTAATAATGCCAAAAAAGAAAAAAAAAGTTATTTTTAGATGGTTCACTGAATTGTCTAGGCTAGCTTTGAACTTTTGATCTTTCTGCTTTAGTTTCTTGAGTAGCTGGGAATACAGGAGTGTGCCACTTTGCTGAGCTGACTTGAGTCTTAATTATAAGAATTACCCTATTTTTTGGACAGTTACCAGATTTGAGGGTTGAGGTTCCAACAGTTGTATTAAATGCAGATACATTCTGGCATATCCATGACAGTACTGAATAATCTAGAATGCCAGATTTTGTGCAGTATAATAGTTAGATTGCTTTGGGTATGTATAATTCTAAATTTCCTGATTTGCATTTAAATGAACCATTCTAAAATTTCATTAACATAATCTTGCTGTTAAAAATTGATTTTGAGTAGTATGGTAAGGTAAACTAAAAACTTTGGAGCAGATTCATTTTAAGAACGATGTGGCCATTCTGTTGTAAATGAAATTTTTATGTCTTTTGAGAAGGTATGTCACTCTTTGTACAAATGAGGCAGTTTGCCAACAGTCAGCTTCCTTGGTTCTGATGGAATTATGTTTTTATTTTCTCCTTGTTGCTTCTATTTCACTTTCTGTCATACAGATTGCTAGCCAAACTACTGCATCTCTGTTGTTTTCAAAATTTATAGTGATACTTTGCTTTATAGCCAGGATCTCTATTTATAAGGTAATGAAGACTGAATAACTACAGTTTAACTTTTTATTTAGTTCCACTAAGCATAATCTTTCCTGGAAAAACTTAAGGTTGCTGTAATTCATTAAGGTTGGCTAGCTCTAGTAGGTTTTGTAATAGATCATGCAAAGGAGTGCTTTGTAAGTTAATTGGAAACCTAGAAACTGCCAAGTTTTAGAAGTTATTTGTTCAGTGACTCTAAACAACATTAAGTAGAGAACCAAAAGATATGACTAAGATTAAAGAAGAAGCTTTTTCTTGGCTTATAAATATTTTTGAAACAGGTTTCATAAATTCCGTTCAACTAATCCTCTGTCTGCTCTGCATAAAGTACCTTGCCAGCAATTTAAGGAATATAAAGAAGCATAAACATAGTTATCATCCTTAAACTTAAAATATACCTAGGAAAACCACTAAGTGTGAGAAAATTAATCAAGTTTAATAAACTAATTCAAAAGCTGATGAGGCATAACATAAATGAAAATGTCATTGAGAATTTCAGGCCTGGAAGGGCCTGAATTCAAACTTCCATTTTAAACCAATAAGATGAGAAAACCAAGATCTGGAGAGGTGAAGACAGTTGTCCAAAGTCAGAGAATAACTTACTAAAAAAACTTTAACTAGAAAGTGGTGTTCTTTCTTGTAGAATTGATTCTCTTTAGATTTTAAGCTTTTGGCTTTTATTTTTTGAAATTCTTTTGGGGTTGGGGGGTCATCACAAACATCATTTGGCTCTGTAGCATAGTTTAATAATGTTCAGTGTCACTCTTGGCAGAGTTTCTGATTAAAGATGCTGTGCAAGGTAGTTTGCTTCTATCATAGTTATTGACAGTCTTGAAAACACATGAATGAGCTCTCAATTTTCAAGTGTCAGTGTGTTTCAAGTTTCTCAATGTGAGAGATTGAGTCCTTTGCTTCAATCCCTTTGGGGACTGAATCTGGTAAATTTTTATGGAGTAAGGAGAGCATCTCAGAGATTATTGGATGTGGAATTTTGGAAATAAAAGAGACTTAAATTTTTTTTTTTTATTTCAGAGAGAATAAAACTAAGCAAAATAAAACAGAATAAAGCCAATCAACACAAGACAGTGTGACACAGGATTTCAAAACAAAACAATAGGAAATGAACAATGGTTACTATAATGCCTCTTGTCTTTCAGAATAGCTGCTCATACCTTCAGACATAGAAAAATCAAACAAAACAGAAACACAATAGAACCAGTAAAAACAAAACAATGAATACAGTACAAGACTTCAAAACAAGATAATAGTCTAAAATGTCTACCATAATATCTTTTTTTTAAAAAAAAATCTTGTGAAAAAATATATCAAAATAGCTGCCCATGCCATCAGATACAACAAAACCAACAAGATAAAACAGAATAAAACCCATCCAAACAAAACAATGAGAATGATACAGGATTCTGAAACAAGATAATAGAGAATTAACATCAGCCATCATCCACAGAAGGAGATCTTCCATATATGCTACATTGCATATTGTTATCCTCTGAATAGATGATTAGACTGTTGGCTTTAGGTCTGCAAAGTCAGTGAAACACTAAACACTACAAGCAAGCATCCTGTGTTTCTTTAGATCGGCCAGTGGTTTACTGGGGGAGCAGGGGAAGAGGGAAAGAAAAAACATTGGTTCTTTTCTCTCTGCCTGCATGCCAGAAAGGGCTGGTGTGGAAATAGAAGAGATTTTGGGGGAGAGTCTTCTTATTTAGAGGTTGCGGAGTGATGACCAACATGGCAGTCATAGTACCCATACATCTATCCTGCACAGCAGTGAAATATTAAAGATGGGAGGTTTATGTGAAAATTGTTATCTGACTTCTCTTGAAAAATCAGATGACCTAGTAACACTGGTTCTGTGTGATGATTGCCCGGGGTTCATGGGTAACTGGCCACAAGCTTTCTAATTTGACAGTCCTGGCTTTTCCTGGGAGACCCCTGCCATACCTGGTGAGGGCAGGTGTCTTTTGCAATTCATTATTATGCATATATTCTGCACTTCTGTGCCTCCCTGACCCCCCCCCCTTTTTTAAAAAAAGTTAAGTATTGCTGGGGATGCAGTTCAAGAGTAAAAAATGTGCCTAGCATTTGCTTGTTAAATTCCCAGCACTGCCCCCTTCCCCCTGAAATTTTTTTTAAACCCAGAGCATCAAAATTAGGAAAACGAAAGCCTTCTTATTTCAGGGGGCAAAAAAAAGTATGTATTTCCTTGAGAAAGCAGATCACTATATGTTATGTTTGCTTAATAATCAAAGAAAACGAAAGCCTTCTTATTTCAGGGGGCAAAAAAAAGTATGTATTTCCTTGAGAAAGCAGATCACTATATGTTATGTTTGCTAATAATCAAAGCAGATCACTATATGTTATGTTTGCTTAATAATCAAAGACCAGATGTGGTGGCACACACCTGTAATCCTAGCACTCAGGAGGCTGAGACAGGAGGATTACCATGAGTTTGAGGCCAGCCTGGGCTACCTTGAGAGTTCAAGAACAGCCTAAACTGCCTAGCAAGACCCTGTCTCAAGAAACAAAAAGCAAAACAAAGACAAAAGTTACCTGAATGTCTGTTTGCACTTATCTTTACTTGTTACTACTTCTTGGCTCTTTCCTTCTACAACCCTGAGAGGTTCTTTGTGTCATTTCTGTTGAAGCAGTGTCTGTGAAATGTTAGGAAACAGGATAGGAAGGGTGGTGGTGGTGGTGGGGTAATTTATTCTGAAATGACTTATCTGTAACATTTGATGATATTTGTTTGAGTTGTCAGGCAGCCTTTTAGGAATCTGGAGCATTCTATCTGTTAAAGTTTACTGATCTGGGTTGTAGCATAGTGGACAAGTAAACTTTAAAGACCAAATTGATACAGGCCTGATATAAGTGCCAGTGAGTGTAGAGCTTAAATTTGCCCACCTGTAGTGAAAAAAACCCCCAGAAACTGCATTATGTGCTGGATGTCTAGATTGTAAAGTTACTTTTTTTCTACCTTTTTTCATAAATAAGTAAAGCTAATGGGAGTTACTATGATATTGTCTTAAGTATTCAGTTTTTCAGTAAATTTAAGCTTTTACTTTTGCCTTTACAATGGTTCATAAATGGTAATTTTTCCAGGTATGTATTCCTTCTACATTTATGGGTTGGTTTTCTGTTTGGAAAAAATTTTCCTTTTCCTTTATTCACATTAGCATGGAGTTATGCATTCATTATTCAGTGAATCACAGTATTAATCTGTACAAAACCTTCTGAAGAAATTTAATTTTTTTTTTTTTTTTTTTGCAGTACCAGGGATTGAACTCACGACTTTACGCTTGCCAGACAGGCACTTATGCCACTGAGCTAAATCCCCGGCCCTTTTAAAAATTTTAAATGACTATTTTTAAGAGATACATGTTAAAATATTTAGAGGTGAAATGTCACGATGTATAAGGTGATAGTCTTATAAATGGGAAAAAAGTTCAAAGTGGCATGTCTTTTGATTCTAATGTCTTCCTTATATCTTGTAAAATATTTACTTTATAATTATAAAATAATTTTCCTAAATACTTCTGTAATTTTGTAATGTCAGAAAATATAGTTAAGGAGCTAAGTGCTATGGCAAATGCCTGCACTCTTGGTTCTAGGAGGCTGAAACAGGAGTTTAGGGCCAGTCTGGATTATGTAGTAAAACTACAACAAAAGAACAACAACAAAAAATTGGATATGGTGGTGCATACCTATAATCTGAGCACTCTAAAGGAGTGAAGCAGTAGGATTAAGTTTGAGCTCAATCTGGGCAACTAAATGAGACTCTGTCTTTAAAAAAAATAAATAAATAAAAAAGTTGTATGTAGCTCAGCATAATGACCCTGAATTCAATACCTAGTACCAGGCATATCCTCTCACCACAACACACAAAGGAAAATTAGTTGAGGAAAAAAAAAGTCCATAATGGGTTATCCTCAACATTTACAGATAACCTCACAGTTAATATTTTAGTGTGTGCATTCTTTTTTTCTTGCAGTTATATTTCAGATAGTTTTGAAATGACTTTTCCACACTCAGCGGTGTATACTGTGAACATTTCCCATAAACTTTTGCAACATTTCCCCCATTTTTAAAAACGTGAATTTTCAGATATTCAAAGAAGTTAAAAGATGGTGTGAATGTCCACCCATATGTCCTTCACCTAGACATAACAGTTCTAGCTTTCATAATTTCTTTTTTTCTTTTGACATGGGATTTTCCTGTGTTACCCAGGTTGTCTTGAACTGTTAGGCTTGTTATCCTTTTTCAGCCTCTGGAGTACCTAGGGCTCTAGGTGCATGCCACCATTCCTGGATTGACTAACTCCTTGATGCATACATTTTTACTTTTATTGAACACAAGTTGCAGATATCGTGACATTTGACCTCTAAATATTTTAACATGTATCTTTAAATTTTTTTAAAAATTAGTACGTTTACATTACATAATGATCACATTTCTTGTGGGGATTAAAGTACATGTACATCTCGTAATATCTCAGTTCCTTTTTTATTCTCATTTCTTTACCCCATCTCTTGAGCCCCTTGTCATTTGAAGGTGATTTTTTTTTATGTTTTAATAGAAGAAACAAGATACTCTAAAAATAGATAAAAAAATGAAATGAGGTATATCTTTTAGGCAGTAATGTACTGTTCTTTGAGTGTTGTGGAATAAGAAAAATCAGGATCTTCCAAAGAAGCCCTTCATCCACTTTAACTTTTTATGTTGGATGGAAAAATTGGAAACATCTTGGTATTAGAGAAACCCAAAGAAAAAAGTTTTGTGTGCTTGAGAATGCCCTTCCATAGTATTCTTAGTGTAAATTTGAAATTAAGTGTAAGAGGTTGTAAGAGTTACCAGGTCCTTATGTGCGGGGTAATTAGAATGATTTCATTTTGTGAGACTATGGCTCTCCTGGTGTAAAAAATTTTAAGTCTGAGAAGATTTGTTATGCAGTTCACATTTTGTTTGATATTTCCATGACTTGGGATTTTTGTTTCTGTTTTAGAAATGACTGCTGTCCACACTGGCAACATAAATTTCAAATGGGACCCCAAAAGTCTAGAGATCAGGACCCTGGCGGTTGAAAGACTGTTGGAGCCTCTTGTTACACAGGTAAGAATTTGTAAGCACAAATACATAGTTGTCATAACATGATTTTGTAGCAATAGGTCTGGGTTGGGTTACAACACAAAACCATAGTTAAAGTCTTAATTTGAGTGGTTGAGTTTAGATTGATGGTACTTAAATGATTTGGTTCTACTAGTAACTGCATATTGATACATGGCTATATTTAATCATTTAGAGCATAGCTGTTGCCATATTCTGTCTTATTGCCTGTAGTAGAGGTTGTTAATTTGTAGTGCAGCTTCCCAGATGTTTGCCTTTTGCAGATAATTTCACCCTTCCTTTGAGGGGAAACCTAAAACTGGGTCATGGAACATTGGTTGTTAAGGTTCTTCACTCAGCCTAGTGTCCTTTTCACAGTGTAGACTTAACTAGCAGATAATTCAGTTTGAAGGTTTAGGTTGGATATGCTCGGTTACAAATGTGATGGAATTTATTAAATGTTACAAATAGCTGTGTATTTTTATTTTTGGCATAGTTTTTGAGAAAGAGAAAGATTGAGAGATTTATTGATGTTTGCTGTCTTTAAAAAATTGCATTCCAACTCAAATATAGACTAGTACTTTATATATCTATATGTAGGAGTATGTATAGTTAAGACTCTGGAATGTGTGCTTTCTTAAGCCCTCAGTAGGTCTTTTATTTGGCAGATATACACTATAACAAATCTTTAATCATCTTCAACCTACAGATCATCTGGTATTATGCTTATTAATGATGGTTAATATTCTAGGACCTAAAGTACCATCACAGTAGGCCTCTTTGGGCAATCATCCTCTTCTTTATTAAGGGCCTTTATTAATTAATTGTTAAGATTCATGTGAGTAACTGAACAAATACTGCAGAAGCAAGTTATCTTAAAATGTCTTGCAAAGATTGATGGTGTAATCATGGAGCTCCTCCTAAAAGTATGTCACCAAATAAATATTAACAGGTTCTGGGTCTCTTGCTTCTCCTTCTGTAGTTAAATTCTAGGTTGGTCTTGTCTCAGACAAAGAATTGAATGAAATGAGCAAAAAAGCAGTGGCAAAGTTTATTTGAAAAAGTAAAAATGAAGTGAGAGAGAAACTGGTTCTATAGAGTAGCCTGGGATGAGTAAAAGGAAAAAGCAAGATGAAGGGGCTGGGGATTTAGCCCAGTGGCATAAGTGGCTGCCTTGCAAGTGCAAGGTCATGAGTTCGAACAATCCCCGTTCCAAAAAAAAAAAAAAAAAAAAAGATGAAACTGTACCCTAGAGGAAGCAGGGCAGGCTTTTGTGAGGAAAGCCATGATAGTAAGCTCTTGTTGGCGTCTGTGTTCTTTTATGCTGTCCAGGTCTTGAGGAAACCTGTGAGAACTTCTACATATGGGTCCTGAGAGGTGATGCTGAGGTCCCACACCTCAGGCCGAGGTCAGGTCTAGGCCATCCTATTGAAAACTTGCTTGAGTTCTTGTAGGAAGTCCACATGCAGGCTTTGTCTCACCCTAATGTCTTATGTCATTACTAGTAATAAAGTGTAACTTTTAGGTAAATCTCTAAAGTCATGATTAACATCTTTTTGAAATGTCTTGGTAACAGATAATAGGCATTTTATTTGTCTCTAATCATTTTTAAATTTGTAAAATCAAACTAAAAGCTTCATAATGATATTAAGGAATTAAATATAATTTTTCTTATATATTATAAGAAATATATATATATATTATATAAGTATACATATTTTTCTTATATATTGAGCTAAATTATTTTGGAACCTAGGATATCGTTATATATCTGAAATATGGATATTTTGTTTAATGCTTAGCAGAATCTTTTAAATGTGATGTCTTATTTCCTTAGGAATAACTTATTTTTACTGTCTTTAAAGATATTATTCTTTGTTATTTTCATTTTGAATGACTATTGTTTATTTTTTAAATTAAACTTTTAGGTTACAACCTTGGTCAACACCAATAGCAAGGGGCCCTCTAATAAAAAGAGAGGTCGTTCTAAGAAGGCCCATGTTTTGGCTGCATCTGTTGAACAAGCAACTGAGAATTTTTTGGAAAAGGGGGATAAAATTGCAAAGGAGAGTCAGTTTCTCAAGGAGGAGCTTTTGGCTGCTGTGGAAGATGTTCGAAAACAAGGTAGGTTAAGATCACTTTTTATGTAAGGAGAGGAAGGTTTTTCTAAAAAACTCATATTTTTAAGAAGGCTCTGGGGAAGGAACCCAGTCCTTTCGTTATACTTATGCATTTCGCTACTGAACCTCAACCCCATTCCCTGCAAAGGAATCTTTGAAGGGAACTTCTGTGATCAATAGTATTATTCTGATACTTGCAAGTTGTTTGGTAACTTTTCAATCAGGAGAGTTGCTTATAAAAGAATGTTGTATATCTTTGTAGAGTGTGAATTCACATCTGTTGGGTATTTCAAGAGATAGTTAAGTTAGAAACATAGTAATACAACTTGCAAGGAAAAGAATGGGACAGTTTACCTTTCATCCTATGTGATACCTCCCTTTAGTTCATACCAAGCACATGGGGATAGTAAAATGGATAAGTAAAATGGAAAAATATCTAACCTGGTAATAGTCATTACTTTAAAGTAGTCTAGAAAATGTTCCGTTCTGTCATATTGGTTTGTTAAACCACCTGTGCTTACATTGGTTTGACTTCAACCTAAGGCAGGAGGATCACTGTAAGTTCAAGGCCAGCCTGGAGTACGTAGTGAGACCCTGTCACAGGTTGCGGGGGTGGGGAACTAAGCTTCCAAGGAAATCATGGTCTGAGAAATTTGGAATTGATAAAATGATTATTGATTCTCAGCTTGCCAGTAATTACCATTGGAAAAATTGTCATAATTACTCCAGGTTTGAAGACTTTAAATGTGAAAGATAAATACCATTCCTCTCCTCTTCTCTTTTACTTACTCCTCTTCTTCCTCCTCCTCCACGTTTTACCTTCTCCCACGTTATTTAATTATTTAGTTATTTTTCTTGAGATTATCTTACATATTTGCCCAGGATGCCCTTGAACTTGTGATCCTCTGTGCATGTGCTACCATGCCTGACTGACAGATAAACTTGAAACCTGTAGTTTTGTGTTAGTCTTGTGTTCCAACAGGAAGACTTTTAAAGATGTAGGTTTTTGAAGCCATTGGGTGTCAGCTAAGGTGAATTGTGTAGCTATTATGGACAGCTATTATTGGCCTTTAGGAAAACCTTAGTAGGTCTCTGGTTCCTGACAGCAAAGTACATAGTCCAGTACAGTCTCATGTCAAATTCATCCATGTAAATAGTACCCAGAAAGGACTGGACATTTCCATTTGTTCTGAATTTTTGAAGTAAAAATTTTATTAAAACTTTAGTGAATATTTGTCTCAATTTTTGGGCTGAAGATAAATATACCTAATACTAACAAATGGTGAAATTATTAAAACTTTGTAATGTGAATGAAGTGGGTATATTAGAATCCTAAAGCTCCCATAATGTAAATTACTTAGATCAAATTTGGTGGTTTAAAAACTAGAAATTTATCCTCTCATGATTCTAGGAGTCAGAAATCTGTAATCATGGTGTTGGCAGGCTTAGTTCCTTTTTGGGCTCAAGAAGAATCTATTCTATGCTGTCGCTTCTTTTTCTCCCCCTCTCCCCCTTTCCTCCTTTTCCCCTCTCCCCCTCTTCCCCTATCCCTCTGTCCCTCTCTCTTTTTCTTCTTCTTCTTCTTCTTCTTCTTCTTCTTCTTCTTCTTCTTCTTCTTCTTCTTCTTCTTCTTCTTCTTCTTCCTCTTCCTCTTCCTCTTCCTCTTCCTCTTCCTCTTCCTCTTCTTCTTCATTATTTGAGACAGAGTCTCACTGTGTAGCCCAGGCTGGCCTCAAACTCTGATGATCCTCCTGCTTCACCTTTTAGAGTGCTGTTATTGCAGGCATGTGCCATCTTGCCCATCTAGCTTCTTTTGGTTGTCAGCAATATTTGGTGTCACTTGACTTGGAGACACACATCTCCAAACTCTGTGTTTGTTGTCACATATTACTCTCTTTGTATATTTCTGTGTCCACATTTCTCTCTCTTAAGGACATGATTCATTTAGAATTAGCACCCACTCTAATGTAGTATGACTTCATACCATCTACAAAAGATTATTACTAAGTAAATTCACATTCATAGATTCTTGGTAGCCATGAGTTTAACTCAGTACAGTGAGTTTTTGAGTTTACATCAAAAGAGCTTAATGTTGCAGTTTAGGTAGTTTTGAGCTTTCTGTTGAAATCACGATGGCTCTTAATTTATTGTCTTCTATGGGAAGGTTCTGTTTCCCAACCTTTATTGCAGTTTATGGTGAAACTTATAGTAACAGATCAATTTATCAAAGTCTTCATTGAATCTAGTCACTAAGACATTCAATTATTGTAGGTAATAATTTCACTTTGTGTTTCATGTTTCACTGATGCAAGTCTATGACAAGTATGGTATACTTCCTTCAAAACCTCCCACAATTAAGAAAAATAATTAATTTGAGACAGGGTCTCACCAGGTATCACAGGGTGGCTTTGAACTCACTATATAGCATAGGCTGGCCTGGAATTCACTCTGATCCTGCTGTTTCAGTCTCCTGAGTGCTGGGATTATAGGTATGTGCCACTGTATCTGGCACCCCCATAATTTTTTTTTAAATTTTATTTTGACAGTGGTAAAAATACAACAGAACAAGATAGAACAAAGCCAATTGAGACAATGCAGTGAAATTGGTACAGAACTTCACAGAAGGATACTGGGATGGTAGTAATAGGTACTATTATATATCTCATTATCTTCACAATAGTTGTCCAGTCAATTAGGTATAGCGAAATCAAACCAAAAACAGAATCAATTGAAAGAGAGTATTGAATAGAGCAAAACAAACATAACAAAACAGTGAAAACAACTTCTGCCTTCAAACAGAAAATAGAAGGAAATCCCCCATATTTCTATATTGCATATGGTCATCCTCCCAAGAACTGCTGAGAAATCTATGCCCAGTAGCTACCACAGCGGGGGTGGTGTGGTGAGTGTTTTGATTCTCAGCCCACGGGACAGGTAGGCTCACGGAGCCGCTGGTTCTCCTCCTGGGCTGTACTGGGGGCACTTAACCAAGAGGGTGGGCGAATAAGCTGCCTGAGTTCCACCATGCCCAGATCTCGGGACATCTGATTCTCCTCTTGGCCCGCGCCCCATAATTTTGAATGTGTATCTCTTTTTTTTTTTTTTTTTTGTCTCTTTTTGAGACAGGGTCTCATTGTGTAATTCAGGCTGACCTTGAGTTCACTATATATTCCAGGTTGGCCTCAAACTCACAGTGATGCTCCTGCCTCAACCTCCCCAGTGCTGGGATTAACAAGGTGTGAACCACCATGCCTAGCCGTTGAATGTGTGTCTGGATTTGTCTTTTCTTGTTACTTTTGTTTATATCTGCAAATGTTTTATGTGATTCTGAATCACAAAGACATCTGTCTTCTAGTTCAGCTTAGCAGTTACTTATCATGATCTATTTACCATAACTTACCTTCTCTTTAGGAAAAATAAAAGCCCAAACCAAAAATATAACTGTCTCCCATCATCATTATTGTATCAGATATGAAAAACTAGAATGCCTTTCTTTTTTTTCCCCCTCCATTTTGAGACAGGGTTTTACTGTGTAGTCTAGACCTGCCTTAAACGTGCTGTGTAGCTCTGGTCTCCTACCTCAGCCTCCCAGGAGTGCTAGGATTACAGGCATGCACCACCATCCCTGGCTGGCAGATTTTTTGGTGAAGAGCCAGGTAGTATTTTAGCTTTACTGGCCATAAACTATTGAAACTCTTCTACTGTGCTGTAAAAGCAGAGAAATTCTGTATATAAATACAAGTGTATAACCATGTTCTATACTTATAAAAAAAGGGGGTGAGCCAGATTTGATTTACAGACTGCAGTTTTCTAATCCCCCAATACAGGTTTTTCCCAGGCTGTTAAATTGTATTTGTTTAGCTGGGTGCAGTGTCAACGACCTGTAATCCCAGCACTCCTCCTTACTAGGAGTGGATAATCTTAACTTTTTTTTTTTTTAATTAAGGTATAATGCCTGTACCAGTGGTGGCGAACCTATGACACATGTGCTGCAGTTAGCTATTTGTTATCACTTAAAGCTCTAAATGGTTTGCCATCAGTGGCCTATACTATGAAATTCACTCCTTGAAAGTATATAGTTTTTAGGATATTCCTAGAGTTGTGCAACTAGCATTGCTATCTAATTCCAGAGCATTTTTATCAACCATAAAAGAATCCTTGTGCTCCTTAGAAGTTACTTCCCAAACATATGTACTTTAACAGTACATAAAGAGTAGAAGCTGCCTGTTAGGTATCTAAATGTATTACGAGTTCTTGATTAAGGTTCTGACCAGAAAAAGAGGGCCCTCATCTGAATAGGGGATATAGTCTCATTGCTAGGACAAAATACCTGTCACCTACAACTCCAGGGACAAGTGGGCTCATAGTTTCCAGTGGGTTCAAACCATGCTTGGCTGGCTCCAAAGCAGACAATCATGCTCACCACACACAGCTTTTAAGGACAGCAAGAGGAGAAGCTGAGTTTAAGAACATCCCCTTCCAGATCACTCTTCCAGTGACCTATCGATCAGGTCCCATCTCCAAAACACATGAGACTAAGCGGAGGGCATTTTAGATCTAAACCATAACATTCCTCTTCATACTTCCAAATAGGCCCATGTCCATCTCACCATGCAAAATGCATTTAGCACATCTCTGAGAGTCTCCAGAGATCTTAATAATTCTAGTATTGCTGTGAAGTTCCAAGTCTCAAGTGTTTGCTGAGACTCAAGGCAAATTGAGCCCATGTAAAAATGAAAAATAAATGGGCAAACATTCCCATTCAAAAAAAGAAGAAATGGAATAGAAATGACTAACACCAAAGCAGAACTGAAGCCCTGCAAATATTGTAGCTTCATGTCCAGCATCTGGGGCATGACAGCAAGATGTGAGCCCGAAAGACTTTGTTAATCCTATCCTTATGGTCTTGCTGCTTGCAGCCCACATGGCCTCTTTATTGAACTGGCTCTGCTCAATGCCTAAGGGTTTTCTTGGCACATATTCCTTGTTTCTGTCATTTCCAACTTTCTGGGGTTTCTAGTACATCTTTGGCTTTACTTAAGCTTCATGCATTATCCTCTCAGTGTTTCCTGCAGGAACTACAACCATGTCAGTTTTTTCTGGGCTCTTTGAACCCCATAGCTCTTGTGTTTTGCATGCCTGAAAAACCTGTGTCACGTGGATGATACCAAGTGGGTCACCATCCCATGTAGTAGCCAAGGCCTCTTGGACCTGGGCTGCAGGAACTTCTGAATATCTGGATGGCTAAAGTCAGGGAAATACTTCTTTAGAAGAAACACTTCTCTAAGCAACCCTGAATAAGTAGCACATTCTGGGGTCTCTTGTCATGGCAATCTTTCAAAATGGTTTACCCTTTTACACTCTTAAGGTAAGGTAAGATCTGGCCAGTTCCTAGATGCCTTTTTTTTTTTTTTTTTTTTTGTACCAGGAATCAAACTCAAGACCTAGCAATTACCAGGCAGGTGCTGTGTTGCTTAGATTTATCCCCAACCCTCCTGAGATGCCCTTAAGGCATCTTTCCTGTAGTAGTTTTCAGTCCTCATGAAAACTACTTAGCTTCTTTATAATGCTATTTTTTCAGCAACTTTTCTCTCCTTTGCTCCAGTTTTATATGTGCTTCCTTTACGATGAAACTACAGATTTTTCACATCATTCACCTCCACTCTTTGGGAAGCTGGGCAGGTGTCTGGAATCGAACTCAGGACTTTGTGCTGGCTAGACAGGTGCTGTGTCACTGAGCTATATTCCCACTTCCACTCACTTATTTTAAAGAGAAGAAAATTTCAAAATAAGGTAATAGAGTAGCAATGATTAATACTTTGCATATTGTTATCTTTACGTTAGTTATTCAGTATATATGCTGCTGAAGCGAGCACATTAGTTATTCAGAATATAAGCTATGCTTATTTAATTGTCCAAACAATATTAGCATAAACCTCTTTTCAGTGAACTAAGAAACATTAGTAATACAACTATCTTAGCTATCAAATGTATATATATTTCTTTTTCTTTTTATTTATTTATTTTTTGTTTTCCCCTTTTTCTCTTTTCCTCCCTCCTACTTTCTCTTTCTGTTTGAAGTTTCTTTCCATTTTACAATATCTATTGTACATTTTGGATTTTATTTACTCTTTTAGCTTATCACACTAGGGAGATAATACAACGTTGGCAAATGTGCATCTGGTTTATTTTACTTAGAAGTATGGTTTCTAGTTGCATCTATTTACCTATAAAAGCCTTGAGTTTATCCTTCTTTTTGGTTGAGTAATACTTCATTATATGAAAAAACCATATCTTTTTTATCCATTCCTCAGTTGATGGGCATTTGAGTTGGTTCCAAGATCTAGCTATTAGAAATTGTGCTGCTCTGAACATGGGTGCACATATATCACTTGATATGATGTTTTAATTATTTCTAGGAAGATAGAAGGATAATAGCTGGGTTGAACAGGACCTCCTATCCTGTTTTTTGAGGCATTTTCATGCTGATTTCCACAGTGGTTGTATGTCTACACTCCTACCAAGAGTGGAGAAGGGTTCCTTCTCCCACAGCCCCTCCAGTATTTGTTATTGGTTGATTTCTTGATCATAGTCATTCTTTCTGGTGTCAGATGGAATCTGTGTTGTTTTAATTCACATCTCTCAAATGACCAATGATGCTGAACATTTTTCATATATTTATTTGATGTTCATACTTCTGAAAAGTGTAATCTTCTCAGATGCCCATTTTTGGATTAGTCTTTAAATTTGGGAGGTCTGATATTTTTGAGTTCTTTATATGTTCTCAATAGTAGTGCTTTGAGGAACAGCTGGCAAACATTTTTTCCCACATTGTGGGTTGTCTCTTCACCTTGTTGGTGGCTTCTCTTGCTGTGCAAAAGCTTTTTAATAAGATGAGATCCTAGTTATTGATTCATTGTGATACTTCCTGTCTGATTGGGGTCTTATTCATAAATTCTTTGCCTACATCAGTGTCTTTTTAAGACTTTTACCTATTCGGGCCAGGGATTTAGCTCAGTGGCATAAGTGCCTGCCTGGGAAGTATGAGGTTGTGAGTTCAATCTCTGGTACCAAAAAAAAAAAAATTTTTTTTTTAACCTATTCTATCTTCCAGCAGACCTAATGTTTCTATTTTACTACTTAACTCTTTAACAGTCTGTTTTGAAGTTTAGTGCATGTGAAAGATACAGGTCCAGTTTTAATCTTTAGCATGTGTAGAGCCTGTTTTTCCAGCATCATTTATTAAAGAGACTTTCTTCCAGTGAATATACTCGGAACCTTTGTCAAACATAAGGTGACGTATATTTGGAGTTGTTTTTGCATCTTCTAATCTGTTCCATTGATCTTTGGGTCTGTTTTTGGCAGTACCACGCTGTTTTTATTTTTCATTTTTTTTTATTTTTTGATTTTTTTGAGACAGGGTCTTACCATGCAGTTTAGGCTGGCCTTGAGTTCTCTTTATAGCCTAGGCTGTTCTCGAATTTGGAATGATCCTTCTGCCTCAGCCCCCTGAGTGCTGGGATTACACATGTGCCACCACATCCAGCTGAAGATCCTCCTCTGGTTCCAAATGAATTTTAGGATTGTTTTCTCTAATTTTGTGAGATATGCTGTTGGAATTTTGATTGGAATTGTATTAAATCTGTATCATAGTTTTGGAAGTATGGCCATTTTTACTATATTGGTTCTTCCTACTCAAAAGCAAAGAAAATATCTTTCCATTTTTAAATATCTTTGATTTCGTTTTTCAGAGTATTGTGATTTTCAATATATACATCCATTTATATTTATATACACACACATACATATACTTTCTTTGTTAGATTGACTCCTTTTATTGTGAATGGTGTTGTTTCCCTAATTTCTTTCTCAGTGGGTTTGTTGTTTGTGTACAGGAATGCTATTGATTTTTGAGTGTTGACTTTGTATTGAGCTATGCTACTGAATTTGCTTATCAAATCTTGAAGTCTTTCAGCGGAGTTTTTGGGGTCTTCTATGTAAAGTATCATGGCATCTGCAAATAATGATAATTTAACTTCCTTTGCTATTGTTATTCCGTTACATGGTGTATTACATTTCTGTTGTCTAATTGCTCTGACTGATCCAGAACTGTATCAAAGAGGAGTGGAGACAGTAGTCATCCTTGTCTTGTTTATGATTTTAGAGTAAAAACGTTCAGTTTTTATTTGTTTAGTATGATGTTGGCTATTGGTTTGTAATAGATGGCTTTTATCAGATTGAGACAAGGACCATCTGTTCCAGTGTTCTGTAGGGTTTTTTTTACCATGAACGGGTGCTGGACTTTATCAGAAGCTTTTCCTGCATCTGTTGAGATGATCATACAATTTTTGTCCTTGGATTTGTTAATATGGTGTATTACATTTATTGATTTTTGAGTGTTGACTCATCCCTGCATCCCAGGGATAATTATTACTTGGTAATGGTATATAATCTTCTTGATGATTTGTTACATTCTCTTTGGCAGTATCTTATTGAGGATTTTTATATTTGTGTTCATGAGGGACATCGGCCTGTAGTTCTCTTTCTCTAGTTGGGACCTTCTCTGGATTTGGTATCAGGATAATGTTTGCTTCCAGAAATGCATTTGGGAGTATTGAGTCACTTTTTATTTTGTTAAAGAGTTTGAGAAATTATTGTTAGATGTTCTCTAAATTTCTTGCAGAATTCAGCAGTGAATTTGTCAGCCTAGGCTTTTTTGTTGTTGTTGTTGATTGATTTTTAATTACATGTTTGAATTCATAGGTTGATACTGGTTTATTTAGGATTTTTTTTTTTTTTTGCACTGGAGATTGTGAACTTATTTAGGATTTTTATATCTTCTTGATTCAGCTTTGGTAATTCATATGTATCTAGGAATCTGCCCATTTCTTCTGCATTTTTCCATCTTACTAGAATACAAGTTTTTTTTTTATTTAAAAAAAAACAAAGGATAGAAAGGATACAGAATTTCAAAAAAAGGTAGGGAATTAACACTAGTTAATATATTACGTATTGTTGTCTTACAAGTTGTTGTTCAGGTTACAAAATCTAGACATGAAAATGATCAGTCAAACAATGACAGTACTTTTTTTTTTGATGAACTGAGATTAGTAGTGTAGTTATGTATCTAGCATACATATTCATACATTCATGTTTTTACCAACATATAATCTTTTCCTTTTCTCTTTTCCCCTATCTCAGTTGTTCTGTACTTTTGAGTACTTTCTTTCCCTTTCATTATTACAATATCTTGTGTATGTTTAGAATCTTATTACTTTCAGATTTTTATTTTTTTATACTAGGGAGACAATGTGATATTTATAAATGTGAGTTTGACATTTCATTTATGAATATGGTCTCGAGTTGCCTCCATTTACCTATAAAAGCCTCAAGATATCCTTTTTTATAGCTGAGTAATAGAATACAAGTTTTGAAGTAGATGTAGATGGTCTTCTGGATTTCTGCAGGGTCTGTTGTGATTTTACCCTTTTTATTCCTAATTGTGTGGATTTGAGTCTTTTCTTTGATAAGGTTGAACAAAGATTTGATTTTATTTAACCTTTTAAAGAAACAGCTCTTTGATTTATTGATTCTTTGTATTGTTTTCTTAGTCTCCAATACATTAGTTTTTGCTCTGACCTTTATAGTTTTCTCCCTCGTATGAGCTTTTTGGCTTAGTTGGCTCTTCTTTTTCTAGAAGTTTGAGGTTCATCATTGTTTATTTGCACTTGCTCTGTTTCCCTTTATGGGTATTTCTTGCTTTAAATTTCCCTCTTAGGACTGCTTTCATTATGTCCCATAAGTTCCAGTATGTTGTACTGTCATTATCATTTAATTGTAGGAACTGTCTAATTTCTTCTTTAATTTCATCTGTGACCCATTGGTTGCTCAGGAGGGTGCTATATAATTTCCATGTGTTTATGAAGTTCTTCTGGTTTCTTTTGCCACTGGTTTCCAGTCTCATAGCACTATGGTCTGATAATATGCATGGGATAATTTGAATTCCTTTGCAGTTACTGAAGCATGTTCTATGAGCTAGTATTTGGTCTGTTTTGGGGACTATCCTGTGTGTAATGTAGAAGAATGTGTATTCTGATGTTGTGGAGTGGAACACTCGACATCTACTAAGCCCATTTTTAAAAAAAGTTTAGTTCAGTTCTAATATTTCATTGTGGATTTTTTTGTCTAGTTGATCTTTTTTTTTTGTATGTGTGACAGTAGTGTATTGAGATCCCCCAATACAGTTACATTAGTGCTTATTTGATTTTCCATATTCCATGATGTTTGTTTTACATAGTTGGGTGCACTGGTATTTGTTGCATATATATTTATGATTTTTATCTCTTCCTCTTGGATTGTTCCATTTATAAGGATGCAGTGACTTTTTTCCCCCCTCTCAATCAGTCTTGACTTGATAGTCACTTTGTCTTCAAATAGAATAGCTAGCTATTCCTGGTTTTTGTGGGTTCTCGCCACATGGGATATTGTTTTTCATACTTTGACTTTCAGTCTATGAATTTCTTTTTGAATTAAATGTATTTTTTAATAGATTCTGCTGCTGCAGCTTTTTTTTTTTTTTTTTTTTCTTTTTGGGACAGGGTCTCACTATGCAATTCAGGCTGACTTTGAGCTTACTTTGTAGTCCAGGTTAGTCTTGAACTTGGAATGATCCTCCTGCATCAGCCTCCCAAGTGCTGGGAGTACAGATGTCTACCATCACTCCCAGCTGAATTCTGCTTCTTGATACATTCTGCCAGCCTGTGTCTTGATTGATGAATTGAGACCATTAATATTGATGGTTATAACTGATAGGTATTGACTTATCCTTGTCATGTTATTTTCCTGTTGTTTGTGCCCCTCTTTTTATTTTGTTTTTCACCTCCTTGTTTGTTTTCCTTTCAGGTGGATTCCTTCTGTTAGGGTTCATAGAGTTGTAGACCTTGTTATCTCTTTCTAGAATGTTCTTCAAAACATTTTTGAGCGCTGATTTGGTGGTCATAAATTTCTTCAGATGTTCATTGTCATGGAACTTTTAACTTCTCCATCAGTTTTGAAAGATAGTTTTGCAGGGTTCATCAATCTGGGTTGACAGTTGTTTTCCTTCATTACTTTGCTTCATTACTTGTAGTACTTTACTCCAAACTCTCCTTGACTTGAGGTTTGTGCTAAAAAGTCAGCTATGATTCTGGTGGGCTTTCCTTTACAGGTGATTTGTTTCTTTTCCTTAATGGTTTTTAAAATTGCATTACTTGTGTCGAAATTTTGGAATCTTGATTATGATATGCCCAGCTGTAGAATTTGGGGTGGTGGCAGCTGTGGCTAATTGGAATTCTATATGCCTCACTTAACTGGATGTCAAATACTTTTTCCTTACCAGGGAAGTTTTCTTCCATGACATTTGTGAATGAATATATATGTATGTATGTGTGTGTGTGATAGTATGTATATATGAGTATGTATATATGTGTATATATATATATGTGTGTGTGTGTGTATATATATATATATAAAATTTGTGCTATCTCCTGTTTTTTCATTGACTCCAATCAATCTTTTTTTTATTTAAAGAGGAAAAAACAGGAAAAGGGTAGAAACAATACAGAATTTAAGAAAAAAGATAAACAGTAAGAAATCACTAGTTGTTAAATTACATATTGTCCTCTTAGAAATAGTTGCTCAAGTTACAGAATTAAAGCATACAAAGTAGACATTCAAACAATGAGACTGTAAAAAGCTACACATACATGAGTCTTTATATGTATTTGTATCCTTTATCAGAGGGAAAAACAAAACAGCAAGATAAAACAAATTCCTATAAAAACAGGAAACCAAAAAGTCATATAAAACCACAGTACAAGGTGATCTATAATGGTTACTGTGTTGTCTCTTATTATCTTCAGTAGAACTGTCTATATCATCAGGCATATTTGAATATAGCAGTATAATTGAATATAGCAGTACATAACAATATTAGTACAAACAAAACATTGTAGACAATGTAAAACTTCAAAGGCAGGTAATAATCAAACCAGAGTGGGTATCCTAGTGAATCTTGTCAACTTCAGTGTAGTTGCCTATACTCTCAAGACTTGATATTATAAATCATAACAGCTTTGAATAAAATCTGTCAATACAAAACAGCAATCTAACAAACCAGATTCAATTAAGATCAGTCATGGTAGAACAGTGTAAGTTATACAGAGCTTCAGATTAAGTTAATAGGAAATTAAGGATGATTACCGTACTATATCCTGCTATTTTTGGGATAACTGTGCCCTCAAATCTAATACAAGTAGACAATCTGGAACAGAATATAATCCATCTAAGCAGAGTAGTGTGAGTAATGTGGGTTTTAAATCCTGATACATTATTAACATTATCTTCAGCCTTCTTTTTTTAGACTGTTACTCCCCTTTCACTCCCATAGGGTGCTGCGCATTTTGGGTCCCACCAGTTCCCTCAGTTTTTAGATTGGTGGGGGGCAACCTGCTATTTACCTAAGTGGTTCCGAATCTTCTTGCTCCTGGACTTGATCTCAAGTTGTATTCCTTTACCTACAAAAGCCTCAGGTTTTCCTTTGTTATAGCTGAGTAGTTCTCTACTGCACATCAGTGTCCTGTCTTTCCAACCTATCTGCAGGTGGTGGTTGAGTTGCCCCTATTTCTCTCTGGCTCTGTGTCAATAAAGCATTGTTTTCTCATATTTGATTTTCGGTCCATAAACCCTCTTTCAGGTTGATTATATTTCCTATACAGAGCATCTCAATGGACCCTACTCTGTGATCTACTCTGCCTGTATTTTTTTTTTTTTTAGTATATCAAGGCCATCTATGTTAGAGATTATAGCCAACCTTCTCTGCCTCATTTCTGCTATGCTATTTTTCTGCCTTTGTCTACTTTTCTCCTTCATTCTACTGCCTGCCCCACTCATTGAGGCCTTTCTGCCACTGTTCCTGAAATCCTGGTATTTTTTTTTCTCTCTCTCTCTAGAATGTCCTTCAGTATTTTCTGTAGAGTTGGATTGGTAGTCACAAATTCCCCCAGTCTCTGTTTGTCATGAAAGTATCTTGTTTCTTCATTAATTTCTAGTGACAGTGTTGCAGGGTACATCAATCTGGGCTGGAGGTTATTTTTTTTCAGAGCTTGGAATACTTCGCTCCAGGCTCTTCTTGATCTGATGGTCTATGTCAAGAAGTCTGCTGTGATCTTACGGGTTTTCCTTTATAGGTGATCTGTTTCTTTTCTCTGACGGCTTTTAATATTGTTTTTATATTGAATTTCTGGTATCTTGATTATTATATGTCTGGGTGTAGATCTGTTGTGGTTGTAGGTGGCTGGAGTCCTGTGTGCCTCATATATCCAAGTATCATTTTCTTTTGCTGTGCTTGGGAAGTTTTCCTTAATTATTCCTGTGAATAGCCTTTGTAATTCACCTGTTTTTATTCCTGCTGCTTTGTTTATGTTTCTTATTCTTAATAGATTCTCTTTTGGTCTTCTAGCCTTTGTATTGTTACTGCCTGTTTCTTTGTTATTTTTAAGAGATCTTTCCTTTCATGATTACACATTGCAAACTTGTCTTCAAGTTTTAATAGTTTATCCTTAGTTTCTTTTAAGCAGTTTTGCCGGCTTTCAATGGAGTTTTTAATTTCCTCGCAATCTGTTTGAATCTGCTTCTTGTATTCTAAGTTTTCTTTATATTCTTTATCGAATGTTTCCTTTTTTTTGTGTTCCTCCGTTTTGTCTGTGTCTTCTTGAGAGATGCTTAGCATTTCTTGTATTAATCTACTTATATCTTGCTTTACCTGGTTTAATATTTCAGTTTTGGGTTCGTCCACACGGTCCTGAAGATATCTCTTAATATCCGTTGAAGCCGTGTCTGATGTTGCATGTTTGTTGCCCTCAGTCTCTTTTGTATTTCCCTCTCCTGGATCAGTGTTCTCAGGGTTTTGGGCTGGGGGCTTTTTCTTGTTGTTTCTTTCTCTTGTCATGTTTTTGGTTTCTTCCATACAGGTGTATAGTAGAGGTCCCAGCCCCTTTCCTTGTTGGTTATGGTTCTTCTGAAGCTGGCGAGGGACTTCTGCCCTCTCCTGTTTGCTTTTGGTCATTGAAGTGTAGGCAGGGGCTGTGTATGCTGGCCCCTCCCCACTGGGCCAGTCCACCTTCCGGGGCATTCACTGGGTTAGTGTGTGCTATGCGTTGGGAATCAGTTTGGGATGGCTTATTGGGTCCTGGCCAGGGGCGTGATCCAGGCCAAGCAGATCCCACCGATCTGCTCTGAGAAGAGAGCAACCAACTAAGAGAGTAAGAAGGAGCCAGGAACCTCTCCTGGTCTTATCTCCAGTGACCTGCCCATTCCATATGTGACTTTTGGGGCAACATTTTAGTCTTATTTTAGAGCTTACAATCAGGTCACATGTACATGAAAAGTAAATTAGCATGAATATCAGAAGAATGGGAATTAGAAATCTTCCTGAAGATGTTTGAGGTTGCATTTTTTTTTTTTTTTTTGGCACTAGGTTTTGAAAAGTAGAAGAATGGAAGGAAAACTCATCTAGGCAGGACAAGTATAAGACATGCAGGTTGTGCCTGGGGAAACAGTGAGGTCTGTGATGATAGTAGAGTGCTATCATGTGAAGCACTACTGGTAGAAGTTAGAGGGTCTGAGGGATGGGGATTAGCTCAGACAATAGCGTGCATGCTCAGCATGTCACTGTCCTGAGTTTGATCCTCAGCACAAGGGGAAAGAAAAAAGTATGGACCTGTATTTTACAGGACAGGTTAGAATGCCAACTAAACAAATGAGGACAAATGGGGAATGATGTAGAGTTGAAGAATTCTGTGTTTGTGACAGGTCTCACAGCTTCCCATATGCTTGAATATATCAGGTGACACAGGACTCACTACCTCAGGAAGCAACTCTTTCCAGTATTTGTATTTATTTTTAAAACTTTTTCTTAAGTTAAAGCGAAATATGTCTTTAATTTTCTTCCTGTTTTAAGAAATTTTGCCATCTGGGCAACATAGAATGTGAAGAAAAGGTATTTTGCGGGAGACTAGTCTCAGCTGCATGCAAGAAGGGTTAAAAGAGTTGAGAGTGACGCTGTAAACAGGGCCTAGAGGCCATCATAGTAGTAGGGAGAAAATGGAGCTGCTCAGGCAGGGACTGCTACAACAGAGGATGCAGTTGGAGAAGTAACTAGTTGTCATGCCAGTTAAGTGCCAGTTTGGCTTATATGAATGTCTGATCTTAACTGATAAAACTAAGGGATGTGGTATGTGAGAAATGTAATTATTTTTCTGAGATTTGACTCATTTAGGAATGTGTTAAGGCACATGTGCTGAGAACTTGGGTGAATTATCTAAAGGTAGAATATATTTTCCTCAGGTTAGAGCTATTAGGATTCTAATTTTATTTTATTTTATTTTTTATTTAAAGAGAAAAAAACAAAAAAGGTAGAAATATTATAGAATTTCAAGAAAAGAAGATAAACAGTAAGAAATCACTAGTTGATACATTACATATTGTTCTTTTAGAAATAGTTATTCAAGTTACAGAATTAAAGCACACAAAGTGGACACTCAAGCAGTGAGAGTGCAAACAGATCTGTTCAACAATCCAACAAGAACCTAGAAATATGGTCATCAATCCCACACACCTAAACATA
>PVLA01001798.1:183738-256929 GCA_004027455.1 Hydrochoerus hydrochaeris | reverse complement strand
GTTACCTATTTCCTCTTTTTTTACAATAGCAATTACACATTTTTAAAATTTTATTTAAAGAGAAGAAAAAAAAAGCAAAACAGAAAAAAGGGTAGCAACAATACAGAATTCTAAAAGAAAGAAAAAGGAGAATGAGAAAAAGCCCCATTAAGAAATCAGTAATTTATAAATTACGTACTGTCATCCTGGATGTAGTTGTTCAAGTTACAAAGTTAAAGGGTAAATAGTAAATATTCAGTCAGACTACAAACAGTTCTGCTCAAAGATCCAACAAAGATTCAGCAATATGGTCATCTATTTTACACACTCAAACATACATGCAGTTATATCCCTTAGAGCACTTTCTTTTCCTCTCTTTTTTACAATAGCAATTACACATTTTGGTTTTATTACTCGTGTAGTTCTTATTTACTTTTTACACTAGAGACACAATATGATATTTATAAATATGATTCTTATTTATTTCACTAATGAGGATAGTCTCAGGTTGTCTCCATTTGCCTATGAAGGCCTCAAGATAATCCTTTTTTATAGCTGAGTAATATTCCATTGTATAAAAATGCCACATCTTTTTCATCCACTCTATAGTTGATGGGCATCTTGGTTGTTTCCAGGATTTAGCTATCACAAATTGTGCAGCTATGAACCTGGGTGCACATATATCACTGTGATATGAACTTGTCCGTTCTTTGGGGAAAATACCCAGGAGGGATATCCAGGGATTACCCTGGATATTCAATCCAGGATAGCTGGATTGAATGGGGCTTCCAATCCTAGTCTTCTGAGAATTCTCCATATGGATTTCCATAATGGTTGCACCAGTCTACATTCCCACCAACAGTGGAGCAGTGTTCCTTTTTCCCCCCCTGCAGGCTCACCAACATCTGTTATCATTTGATTTCTTGATGGCAGCTATTCTTTCCAGAGTAAGGTGAAATCTCAATGCTGCTTTAATTTGCATTTCTTGAATGACCAGTGATGGTGAACATTTCTTCATGTATTTATTTGCCATTTGTATATCTTTCTCTGAGAACTGTGTGTTCATCTCAGATGCCCATTTTTGGAGAGGGTCTTTGAATTTGGGGAGCTTGATGTTTTTCAGTTCTTTATATATTCTGGACACAAGTCCTTTGTCTGAGGGGTTGCTGGTTAAAATTTTTTCCCACTCTTGGTTTTCTTTTCACTCTGTTGGTGATTTCCTTGGAAGTGCAGAAACTATTCAATAATGTGAGATCCCATTTGTTGATTCTTTGAAGTGTTTCCCATGCAGTTTGCGTTTTGTTCATGAATTCTCTGCCTACCCCTATGTCTCCAAGACTTCTACCTACCTTGTCTTCCAGTAGATTTAGTGTTTCTGTTTTAATATTGAGGTCTTTGATCCATTTAGACTTTAGTTTTGTGTATGGTGATATGCATGGATCTAGTTTCAGTCTTCGGCATGTGGAGAGCCAATTTTTCCAACACCATTTATTAAAGAGACTATCCTTTTTCCAGTGGACATATTTAGCCGCTTTGTCAAATATCAGGTGGCTGAGTGTCTTTGTAGTTGTGCTTGCATCTTCTAATCTGTTCCATTGATCCTCAGGTCTATTTCTTTGCCAGTACCAAGCTGATTTTATCACTGTGGCTTTATAGTACTGTTTCAAGTCAGGAATTGAGATCCCTCCTGCCTTGCTTTTGTTGCCTAGAATTGCCTTTGCTATTCTAGGTTTCTTCTGTTTCCAAATGAATTTTAGTAGTGTTTTGTCTAGATCTATGAGGTATGTCAATGGTATTTTGATTGGGATTGCGTTAAATCTGTTAATAGTTTTGGGAGTATGGCCATTTTCACAATGTTGGTTCTTCCTAACCAAGAGCAAGGAATGTCCTTCCATTTTCTAATGTCCTCTTCAATCTCCTTTTTCAGAGTAGTATAATTTTCAGCATATAGGTCTTTTACATTTTTAGTTAGGTTGATTCCTAAGTATTTCATTTTTTTACATGTTATTGTAAAGGGCAATATTTCCATAATTTCTCTCTCAGTGAGTTTTTTGTGTACAGGAATGCTATTGATTTTTGAGCATTGACTTTGTATCCAGCTACACTACTGAACTTGTTTATTACCTCTAGCAGTCTTTTAATGGAGTTTTTTGGGTCTTCTATATAGAGTATCATGTCATCTACAAATAGTGATAATTTAACTTCTTCCTTTCCTATCTTTACTCCTTTTATTTCTCTCTCTTGTCTGATTGCCCTGGCTAGTGTTTCCAGAATTACATTGAAAAGGAGTGGTGATAGTGGACATCCTTGTCTTGTTCCTGATTTTAAATTGAAAGCTTTCAGTCTTTGTCCATTTAGTATAATGTTGGCTGTTGGTTTGTCATAGATGGCCTTTATAAGGTTGAGGTAGACGCTGTGTATTCCAAGTTTCTGAAGGGTTTTTATCATGAACATGTGTTGGACTTTGTCAGAAGCTTTTTCTGCACCTATTGAGATGACCATGTGGTTTTTGTTTTTGGCTCTGTTGATGTGGTATATTACATTTATTGATTTGAGTATGTTAAACCATCCCTGCATTCCTGGAATGAACCCCACTTGGTCATGATGTATAATCTTCTTGATGATTTGCTGCATTCTATTTGCCAGTATTTTGTTGAGAAACTTTGCATCAATGTTCATTATTGAGATTGGCCTATGGTTCTCTTTTTTGGTTGGATCTTTCTCTGGTTTTGGTATCAAAACCAGAGTAATACTTGCCTCCAGATTAGGAAGGATTTCTTTTTTCTCAATTTCCTTGAAGAGTTTAAGGAGTACTGGCATCAAATCTTCTCTAAATTTCTTGTAGAATTCAGCTGTGAATCCATCAGGACCTAGGCTTTTCTTTGTTGGTAAGTTTTTAATTACATTTTCAATTTCAATAGCTGATACTGGGTTGTTCAAAATTGCTATATCTTCTTGGTTGAGCTTTGGTAGTTCATATGTTTCTAGAAATCTGTCCATTTCCTCTGTGTTTTCCACTCTATGTGAGTAGCGATTTTCAAAGTTCATGATCTTTTGAATTTCCATGGGATCTGTAGTAATTTCTCCCTTTTCAGTTCTTATTGCATGAATTTGGGTTTTTTCTTTCTTTCTGTTGAATAGGTTAGCTAGGGGTTTGTCAATTTTGTTGATTCTCTCAAAAAACCAGATTTTGATTCATTAATTCTTTGTATTGTTTTCTTAGTTTCAATTGCATTGATTTCTGCTCTAATCTTTACAATTTCCTCTCTTCTGTGAGCTTTGGGTTTAGCTTGCTCTTCTTTTTCTAGAAGCTTGAGATGGAGCATTATGTTGTTTATTTGTGCTTGTTCTGTTTTCTTGATATGACAGTTTATTGCTATATATTTCCCTCTTAAGACCACTTTCATTGCATCCCACAGATTACAGTATGTTGTTTCTATATTTTCATTGAATTGTAGGTATTGTTTTATTTCTTCTTTAATTTCATCTGTAGCCCACTGGTTGTTCAAAAGGCTGTTATTTAATTTGCATATATTTATGCAGGTTTTACAATTTCTTTTGCCATTAATTTCCAATTTCAGTGCACTATGATCAGATATTATGCATGGTATGATTTCAATATCTTTGCGTTTACTTAAGAATGTTTTATGGGATAATATATGGTCTAGTTTGGAGAATGTCCCATGTGCAGCTAAGAAGAATGTGTATTCTGATGTGGTTGGGTGGAACACTCTGTAAATGTCTACTAAGTCCAATTACTCACAGGTATGATTCAGTTGTTATTTCTTTGCTGAGTTTTTGTCTAGTTGATCTATCTCTTTGTGACAATGGGCTGTTAAGATCTCCTGTTATAATTGTGTTCTTGTGTATTTGGTTTTTCATGTCCATTAGTATCTATCTTATATAGTTGGGTGCTCCTGTATTTGGCTCATATATATTTATAATTGTTAGTTCTTCCTCTTGAATTTTACCACTAACAAGTATGTAGTGACCTTCTTTATCTCTTTTAATCATTTTAGGTTTGAAGTTCATGTTGTCTGCAAATAGAATAGCTACCCCTGCTTTTTTCTGGGTTCCTGTTGCATGGAATACTGTTTTCATCCTTTGACTTTTAACCTCTGAGTTTCCTTTTGGGTCAGATGTGTTTCTTGTATACAGCATATTGTGGGGTCCTGTTTCTTGATCCATTCTGTCAATCTGTTTCTTTTTATAGGTGAATTGAGGCCATTTATATTTATGGATAGCACTGATATGTACTGGCTTGACTTTGCCATGTTACGTTCCAGTTGTTTCTTTTTGCATTTCCTCTTATTAATTGCTTATCCTACCTGGTCGTTTCTTTCTGTTGTTGTTTTGGGAATTGTGGTCATTTTTATCTCTGTTTAGTATGTCCTTCAGTACTCTTTCTAGGGTTGTTTTGGTGGACATGAATTTCTTCAGTTCTTTGTCATGGAAGTATCTTGTTTCTCCATTAAATTTGAATGAAAGTTTTGCTGGGTACATCAGTCTGGGTTGAAGATTGTTTTCTTTCAGGGCTTGAAATACCTCACTCCAAGATCTTCTTGGCTTGAGAGTTTGTGCTGAAAAGTCTGCCGTGATTCTAATGGGCTTTCCCTGATAGGTGAGTTGTGTCTTTTCTCTGACAGCTTTTAATATTCTATTTTTATGCTGTATGTCTGAGATCTTGATTATTATGTGTCTGGGTGTAGATTTATGTTCATTGTGACTGTTTAGTGTTCTATATGCCTCACTTATCTGCATATCAGATTCTTTCCCCATGTTTGGGAAATTTTCTGCTATTATTTCTGTAAATACGTATGTCGTTTGCCTGCATTCCTGTATCTTTGCTAATGCCCATTATTCTTATATTGTTGCTCTTGACATCATCATGAAGCTTCTGGATTGTCATTTCATGCTGCTTTGTTATTTTTAAAAGTCTGTCCTTTCCTGATCACTAACTGTGATCCTGTCCTCAAGGTCCGAAATCCTATCCTCAGCTTCCTTTAGGCGATTTTGCATGCTTTCAGTAGCATTTTTTGTGTCTTGGATGTCTCTTTGAGTTTGAGTTTACATGAATTCTGCTTGTTTTCTATATTGTTCAAAGTTTTAGTCAGTTTCCCATGCTCATGTACTTTTTTCTCTAGCTCTTCTTTAGCTGCATTCAACAACTCCTTTACTGAAGTTATTTCTATCTTTACATGGGAGACTACTTCTAATTTGATTTCCTCTATAGCCTGATGCAGTTGTTTTTTTATTTTACTCGGTATCTTTTCAGAGATTCCCAGTGTGTTACTTTTGTGGTCCTCTATTTCAATGTCTCCTATACTTGCTTCTGGTGAACTATATGTTTGAGACTGCATTTTGCTTTTTTGTTTTGTCATTTTCACTCTTCCTGGTGTTTTCTATGTGTAGGAGGGGATCACACACACCAAAGTCTTACAGTTAGTTGGAGGAGGTTTTACTACTGGCCCTATTTATCCCTTGTACACCTCTATTTTAGGGGCATACTCACCACATTGATACAGTCAATCCAGTGTAGTCCAAATTTCGCCACCTGGGAGCAAAGTTCCAAATTTTCTCACACTAACTGGATCCTGCTGAGATCTTCTGATGTTCCATGTGGGAGGGCTGACCCATTTATAGCAGTCCAGGGCAGTTTTCAGTCTTGGGCGGGCCTCCTCGATGTTCCCGGTGGCAGGGCGGGCCCACGGGGGAGGTTCCAGGCAGCCTACCCCTGAGGTGGGCTTGTGCTGAGTTCCCGGTTGCAGGGCAGGCCCTCTGTGGAGGTTAAGGGCAGCCTTGCCCTGAGGTGGGCTTGCGCCGAGTTCCTGGTGGCAAGGCAGGCCCTCGGTGAAGGTTAAGGGCAGCTGCAATTAGGATTCTGCAGTGCCATTTTTAGTTAAGTTCAAACTGCTTGTTTGATGGTATTAGCTCCAGTGTGTAGTTGCATTAACAAAGTCAACTGATAGTTTTTTAATAAGATTTTTATTTTGAAATACTTATGGATTCACAGGAAATTGCAGAGACTATATAGAGAGGCCGGGCATGGTCGTGCATGCCTATAATCCCAGCCCTCTGCGAGGTTGAGACTGTGGGCTTTGAAATTCAAGCCCAGTCTGGGCAATTAATTTAGCAACCTAGAAGATCCTGGCTAGATGTAGCTCAGTGCAAAGGCTCTGGGTTCATTCTGTAGTATTGTGGAAGTACAGGGGTTTATGTATATAGAGAGGTCCAGTGTACTTTTCATCCAATTTTCTCCAGTAATTACATGTTATGAGATTGTATTATAAGGTTAAAACCAGGAATTTGACATATAATGTGTGAATATAGTTCTCTATTCTTTGATTATATGTGTAATCTGTGTTGTAATTAAGACACAGAACTGTTTTATCTCCACAGAGGACCTCTCTCCGCCTTTTTGTGATACTGGAGATCAAACCCAGGGACTTTATGAACTATATGCCCAACCTTTTGTATTTGACTCAGGGTCTTGCTAAGACACTTAAGGTTCCCAGGCTGAGCTCAAATTTGTGATTCTTCTGCCTTAGCCTCTCAGAATGGTATTGCCTCTTTGTAGTCACATTCATATCCCTCTATCTTTCCACCTTCCCAAATTCCTGGTAACCCATCTATTCTGTTATTTTAAGAATGTTGTATAAAATGCAATATAGTAGTACATGTCTGTAATCCCAGTTTCTAAGAAGTCTGTTGCAGAAGGATCCAAAATTTGAGTCTGGACATTTCAGCAAGATCCTGTCTCTAAAGTGAAAAAATGAAAGGACTGGGAATGTGGCTCAGTGTTCCCTGGGATCAACCCCCCAGCATCCTTTCATTGGACCACCCTCTACCCCTAAAGAATGTTGTATTAGAGAGATCATACAGTATAAACTGAGTTTGGCTTTTTAAGTTTTTTTTTCTTTTTAAACACAGCATGATGCCCTTGAGAACCTTTCAAGTTAGTGTGTATATAAACAATTTAACATTTTATTGCTAGATAGTATTGCATGGTTACTCCATGGCATGGGTATTATTTATTGATGGGAAAGTAGTTTTCCCTATAATATTATTACTAATAGTTTTAAAATTTTGATTTAGTTTAATTTAGTGACACTTTCCCCTCTATTTAAGTGTGACTGTCTAATAATTCTTCACCAAGCTTTATTTAGCTCATGAAGTTTTGTCTTGTTACCTTTTAAAAGTTTTACAGTTTTTCATTAGTCCTCCCAGATTTAAAAACCCAATCCAAAAAAGTGGTCATCAGAGATGAATACACACTTCTCAGGTAACGAATACAAGCAGCAAATAAATATACCACAGCGATATATGTGCACCCATATTTATAGCAGCACAGTTTGTAATCACTAGATCGTGGAAACAACCTAAATGCCTGTTGACTGAGGAATGGATAAAAAAGATGTGGTACTTTTATACAATGGCGTATTACTCCATCATAAAGAAGGACAAACTTGAGGATTTTATAGGCAAATGGATGCAACTTGAGTCCATACTCGTAAGTGAAATAAATCAGACACATGTGTAAACATCATATTGTCGCCAGGTGTGGTGGCTCACGCCTGTAATCCCAGCACTTGGGAGGCTGAGGCAGGAGGATCGTTGTGAGTTCGAGACCAGCCTGGGCTACAAAGTGAGCTCAAGGCCAGCCTGAACTGCATAGCAAGACCCTGTCTTAAAAAAAAAAAAAAAAAAAAAAGACAAAACAAAACATCATATTGTCTTACTAGTGTGAAAAGCTGGAAGAAGCAATATGTATGTATATGTGTATATATGATATACTACTAATTTTTCTGAGTTCATTAAAGAGAAATGTTTGCACTGGTCCTGTTCAAATAATTGAATGCAGATGTCTTGTGCTCTGGGTGACTGATTTGGGGATGGCAGTGCACAATGTAGGTACCATTGTTGTGTTTTGAAATTTTGTTTTTTTCTCTTTGAAATAAAATGGATTTAAAAAAGGAAGACCTTAGAGAACAAAATTTTATAGTTTATTTTACATTTAAACATGTGATTCATTTTGGGTTAAGTTTTAAGGAAGGTCTAAGATTAAGATTACTCCTATTATTACTGTTATTATTTTGGTATATGAATATCCAGTTCTTGCATCGTTTGTTGAAAATATTGCTTTCTCCAATGGCTTGCTTTTTTTTTTTTAAATTTTTTGGATGTCTGTTTTCCTTTTTTTTTTTGGAGGGGGGTTGGTACTGGGGATTAAACTCCCAATCTCCCGCTTGCCAGGCAGGCACTTATGCCACTGAGCTAAATCCCTGGCCCTATTGGCTTGCTTTTTAAAGAAAATAGGTTCCCTGTACTTGTATAGAATTCTGTCTGGGTTCTCTAGTTTATTCCATTAATCTATGTGTCTATGCCTCTTCCCTCTGCCAACATTGCTCAGTATTTCTTTTTCCCTCCGTACCAAGAATTGAATCCATGGCATTAGCACTGAGCTATGTCCCCAGCCCCTCAAACCTCCCTACCCTGCTTTGAGACAAGAGTCTTGCACAGTTGTTTGGGCTGAGCTTTAACTTGTGATCTTCCTGCCTCAGCCTCCTGGCATGCTGGGATTATGTGCCATCATGCCTCGCTGCAAATAGTCTTGATTGCTGTGGTTTTTATTATCCCAGTGTTGTAGTCATGGGTCATACAGAGAACAATTACAATTAGGACATGGAGTTTACAATATTATTTTTACGATGTCACCCAAGCTTAACACAAGAAAATGCAGGAAATCTATCCACATCTCTAAAGACATAGAATATTTAGCCAAGGGCCTGAATCCTACAGCAATGTCCCACATGAGTCCAAATGAAGACCCCAGTGCTCATGACAGTGCCTACCACGAGTCCAACTGGAGATCTAGAACCCACTAGAAGGACTCAAGCCAATCTCTTTTACGGATCCAAGTTGGGAAGGCCCAAAGGTCAGTGGTGGAAGCCAGAAAGTCTATGCCAGCGGGATGAAGGAGCTGTGCTGGTAGGTTGAGGGTTCTACAGTGGAGCCTTATTTTACCTTTACCTATAAACACATCCCTTCTCCAAGTGGCTGAAGGTGAAGGTAGAATAAATTCTTTTACTGAATGTCACCCAGTAAATATAAAGCAGACATCTTAATGGCATGTAGTTTTCTGCCTTTGATGTCTATTTGTGTTTAGACAGTATTAATTTTAAGACTTTTTTTGGAGCAAGGTACAATGGTGTAAGCCTGTGTCTTACTTTTCTCATTGTTGAGACAAAATACCTGATGCCCAAAGTTAGGGAAGGGCAAATTTATTTCTTACAGGTTGGAGGTTTCAGACTATACTCAGTTGGCTCCAAGGCAAAATGACATGGCAGAGGGGCAGCAGTTCATGGTGGCCACAAACAGCAAGCAAAAACTGCAAAAGAGAGAAAGACCTCTTCTTCCCGCTGTTACATTGTATGCTGGCTTCACTTCTGGGCGGTTGTAGCACTCATGCCACCGATCCCAGAGCTAAAATAATGAACCAGTCACAAACACTAGATTTGGCCCAGTCCATGATCACATGAGGCTTGGAGGGGGAGTGGTATCTAAACATAAACCATAACAGCCTATAATTCCAGCACTTTGGAAAGGCAAGAAGGTTGCAAGTTCAAATCCTGCCCTGACAATTTATCTCAAAATATGAAATTAAAAAAAGGGCTGGGTAATGTAGCGCAGTGCAGAAGCTGTGGATTGAATCTCTTATGGTGGAGAAAAAGGATTTTGGAGGGGAATTTTTCAAGTTCTGGCTCTTTTAGGTCATTATTTCATTTTAGGTGAACTAAGCTAACAATCCAAGTAACATTTTTCTTTAGTAAAAATAAGACTTCATCTTTACTGAAATCATTTAATGTTTTTCAATATTAAATCTTAACCTTAATGTTAACATTTTTAAATAAAAGGTTAAATTTTAGGGCAAGAAAATAATATTTTTTTGGCTATTAAAATAGACTACAAACTTGTGAGTAGCATCTGGACCTATAGTTGAGATATTAATATATTCTAATGGTGCACTTGTCATCTCAACTTTCTCAAATAAAAACCTTTAAGGCATAGAATTATACAGTCATAAAATTGATGGTCTTGGGGCTGGGGATTTAGCTCAGTGACATAAGCACTTGCCATGCAAGTGCGTGGTAATGAGTTCGATCCCTGGTACTGATTAAAAAAAAAAAAAAACTTGATGGTCTTGTAGGACTTTGCCATCAAGAATGGATGGCTAGTAAAAACTTGTAATTGATATTGAAATATTCCTTTATTTTATATTTGTAGTGAGACCATGTAGTGAGATTGAGCAAATGCCATCATCTTTGGTGTACAGCTTGAATAACTTACATGTAGGGAGTGTGTGTGTTTAAGGTAGGTATGTTTTTTTCATTGTGAATTTTGGTTAAGACAGTTTCAAAGAAAATAACATATTTCATTTTTGGCAAAAGGGATATTGAGCACAAACAGTCAGGCTCTTGAGGTATAATTCTTCTGGTAAATGATTAGAGTCAGATTGAAGGAGGTGAAAATTAGTCTCCTGTCCAGTGCAGATTTTCACAGCTTTAGACTGCTGTATCCTTATCTAATATAGAGACAGCCTGGAAAATAGATGTTAAAAGGCAGATGTGATTAGGACAAAGCAGCTGTCAGTGAGTGCTTCCAGGAAAGTTTCAGAGGTAGATCGGAGGCAAGACTTAAAACAGCTATACAGAGCTTTGTGTGGGTTGTGTGGTAGAGAGATTGTGTTTTTATTTGTTTAGTCTGGTTCATGTGGCTTTAATCAGGTTGAGATCGTGAGCTTGATGTTACATATGAGTCCTTTAATTTTTCATAGAAGAAAAATGACAAGTGTTTCTACTTTGGAATGTTGAATTTTAGTTTTAAAATGTGTTAATGATGGTCTGGAAGCACAATAGGAAAATAACAGTTTGAAAAAGATTAAGTTAATTCTACATATTAGTGTAATAGTTTTCTTCATTAAATCTAATAACAAATCAGCTGATATTTTCTTGTATTTTTGCTTTGAAATTGTTCCTTCCTTTTTCCAGTTGCTGTCTGGTTAGAATTTTTATCCAGTTTTTTCCTCTTTTTTTTTTTTTTTTTGGTGGGGGGTGGGGTGGTGGAGGAGATATCTTTTTCATGTGATCTCTTATGACTTGGTCTGTTGTAATATTTCCTAACCGTACCTTTCATATATTCCTGAAGACTATGATTAATTTAAAAATTGTTCATTGATCTCCATACTTCCTAGCCTTATTATTTAATCCAGTTTCCTTTTGCTTTTCATTTAACTTGAGGAAAAGCAAAATATAAATTCCGGAAAATCATTAACTGGTTGTCATCTATGAGTTTTATGTCTTAAGGTTGTCTGGCTTAAACTGTAAGTCTCTAGGATGGAGGCTGTATTTTCTTTGATTTGGGGTGTGTCAAGAATGCTATCTGCTTCTGCATCACTACCCTTATGGGAACATATGCTGCTTTGCAGATTTGAGTTCTGGTGTAGCCATCTTGGAAGTGAGGAAAGAAGAGTGAAGTCATTTAATTCTAATGTTTCCTGTCATTTTGAAATTGTTCCTCTTTTGTTTTTAAGTTTATCTTGTTAAGCTAAAAAACACTAATTAGGACATTAATACTTGTAATAACAGTGGATAATATTACTGCCTTAATATATTTGTACAGTGTAGCTGAGGAAGTTAGCTTAAATATTAAAATTTTGGCTTTGGCATGATTTCAACCATGATGTTGCAGTAACTTGGTTTTCACGAGTTAATTTCTTAAGAAAGTGATTCCAAGTGAAATGCATGTTATGCATTTATTTGAATGTGTAATCAGGAAGTAAGTGCTTCTCTTTGGAGTGTTTCTGAATAGCAGCAGGGTGCACTTGAATTAGTAAGGAAAATGAGAACATGAATATGTGTGGTACTCTATTTTAACTTTTAAAAAAATCTATTCTGTCTGTCAACTGGAAAAAGTGGAAATTTTAAAGCTTCTAGGGGGTGAGGAGGAAGGCCCTTTGTCCATTAATTTTAGGCTTCTCAACTTGAGATTTGAGTAACTTGGTATTAAATGCTTATTGCTTGGGTTGACTTTTAAAAGGTAAACCGTTTTAAAATAGGATCATGTCCCAGAAAGTTCTCTTGAAGTATCTGTCAGACATTCGTTGAATCATTGTCTCTTTTCTGTAACTGTAACTGGCTGAGGTTTTTGACAAATGGCCTCCTACTATGAATACAAGGGTGAAGATGGAGAGGATTGTGTGTTATATTCAGGTTTACCTTTCTGTCACAGGTATATGGATTTTGCCAGATACATACTTCGATTTAGTTTCTTCCCATGAGAGGAAGAAATTTGATGTTTTATGGAACTATTTTGAGTTAATCTTCTTTTGTAAGTATAGAAAATGTTATATTCTATTACCAGATCATGGAAAATTAATAAAAATTGGAGGTTAGGGAAAGGCTGTGGTGAGAAATACATATTGACTTTTGATTATGTTGAGGTTGGCAAATAACTTTGTGAAGTCTTGGTTCAGTCATTTTATTATTTTGTGAAATGTGAGTTGGTGGAATGATTTTGTTTTTAAAATAAAGAACTAGGAATTCAACAATAGGGAAATTTTAGGTATTCAACATCTATGTAAAAAGATGCTCAGCTGTTAAGTGTAGGGCACTTTTAAAAGGTTTTCTGTGATACGAGTTGTTTGCTGTCCTTTTTCTTTCTTTAGTTACTGCCTGGGCAGAATGAAAGTGTGTGTGTGTGTGTGTGTGTGTGTATATGTATGTATGTATATATATGCCTGGGCAGAATGAAAGTGTGTGTGTGTGTGTGTGTGTGTGTGTATATATATATATATATATTTTTTTTTTTTAATCGGTACCAAGGATTGAACTCACGACCATGTACTTGCAAGGCAGGCACTTATGCCACTGAGCTAAATCCCCAGCCCCAGAATGAAAAAAACTTTTTTTGGGAAAATGAATGTACTTTATTTATTTATTTATTTATTTATTTGTTTTGTTTTGTTTTATTTATTTATTTTTTATTTAAAGAGAAAAGCATGTAAAGGGTAGAGATAATACAGAATTTAATAAAAAAAGATAAACAAGAAATCACTAGTTGATAAATTACATATTGCATTCTTAGAAATAGTTGTTCAAGTTACAAATTTAAAGCATACAAAGTAGATATTCAAACAGTTGAGAGTGTAAACAGCTACACATGCATGAGTCTCTACATGTATTTCTATCCTTTCTGTATTAGAGGGAAAAACAAAACATAGCAAGACAAAACAAAACAAATTCCTGTAAAAACATGAAACTAAAAAGTCATATAAAACCACAGTACAAGGTGATCTACAATGGTTACTGTGTTGTCTCTTATTATCTTCAATAGAATGTCTATATCATCAGGCATAATTGCATACCAGCAGTACATAACAATATTAGTAAAAATAAAACATTGTGGACAGTACAAAACTTCAAAGGCAGGTAATAATCAAACCATAGTGGATATTCTAGTGAATCTTGTCATCTTCAGTGCAGTTGCCTATACTCTCAGACTTGATACTATCAATCATAATAGCTTTAAGTAAAATCTGTCAATACAAAACAGTGATCTAACCAGATTCGATTACCATCAGTCATGGTAAAACAGTGTAGGTTTTACAGAGCTTTAGATTGACTTAATAGGAAATTAAGGATGATTACTGTACTATATCCTGTTATTTTTGGAATAACTGTCTGTGCCCTCAAATCAATGACCAGAACAGAATATAATACATCTAAGCAGAGTAGTGTGAGTAATGTGGGTTTTAAATCCTGGTGCACTATTAACAATATAGTGTATCAAGGCCATCTATGTTAGAGATTCTAGTTATCCTTCTCTGCCTCATTTCTGCTATGCTATTTTTCTGCCTTTGTTTGTCTAGTTTTCTCTTTCATTCTACTGCCTGCCCTACTCATTGAGGCCTTTCTGCCACTGTTCCTAAAATCCTGGTATTTTTTTTTTCTCTCTCTTTAGAATGTCCTTCAGTATTCTCTGTAGGGTTGGATTGGTGGTCACAAATTCCTCAAGTTCCTTTTTATCAGGGAAGCATCTTGTTTCTCCATTAATTTCTAGTGACAGTTTTGCAGGATACAATCTGGGCTGGAGGTTATTTTCTTTCAGGGCTTGGAAGACTTCACTCCAAGCTCTTCTTGATCTGATGGTCTGTGTCGAGAAGTCAGCCATGATCCTGATGGGCTTACCTTTATAGGTAATCTGTTTCTTTTCTCTGGTGGCTTTTAATATTCTGTTTTTATATTGAATTTCTGGTATCTTGATTATTATATGTCTGGGTGTAGCTCTGTTTTGGTAGTAGGTGGCTGGAGTTCTGTATGCCTCACATAGCCGAATGTCATTTTCTTTCCCCATGCTTGGGAAGTTTTCCTTAATTATTTCCATGAACAGTCTTTGTAATTCACCTGTGTGTATTCTTGCTTCTCTGTTCACATTTCTTATTCTTAAATTGTAGATTCTCTTGTCATCTTCTAGCCTTTGTATTGTTGCTGCCTGTTTCTTTGTTATTTTAAACCTGTCTTTCCTTTCATGATCACACATTGCAAACTTGTCTTCAAGTTTTGATAGTCTATCCTTAGTTTCTTTTAAGGTGTTTTGCCAGCTTTCAATGGAGTTTTTAATTTCCTGGTAATCTCTTTGAATCTGCTTCATGTATTCTATATTTCTTTACATTCTTTATCGAATGTTTCTCCCCTTTTTTTGTGTTCCTCCCTTCTTCCGTCTGTATCATCCTGAGAGATGTTTCCTGAGAGCATTTCTTTTATTACTCTACTCATATCTTGCTTTACCTGATTTAATATTTCAGTTTTGAGCTCATCTACAAGTTCCCGAAGATAATCTTTTAATGTCCATTGAAACCATGTCTGATGTTGCTTGTTTGCCGCCCTCAGTCTCCCTTGTTTTTCTCACTCCTGTTCTCAGGGTTCTGGGCTGGGGGCCTCCTCCTGCCTCTCTCCTGTCATGGTCCTGGCTTCCTCCACGCAGGTTACAGTGCAGGTCCCATCCCCCTTCCCTGTTGGCCACAGTTACTCCGAAGCAGGCTGGCAAGAGATCTCCGCCCTCTCCTGCCCCCCGCACCCCCCAGCCAAACTTCATGGGCCTTCACCAGATTAGTGCGTGCTAGGCGCAGGGAATCAATTTTGGACGGCTCATTGGGTCCTGGCCAGGGCTGTGGCCCAGTCCAAGCAAATCCCATGAATCTGCTCTGCGGAGTGAGCAACCAACTGAAGTCACTGTTGCTCCCAGTTTAGGCTCCTCCTGCCCGAATCCAACATGTTGCCCATTTGGTCGCACCCTTCCTGTGGCAGGGGTCTCATTCCCAGCACTGACCATGGATTACTGGAGGTCCCTTTACTGGCTCCACTCTCTGTTGGGCTCACCAACCCCCAACTTCAGCACAGCTGTGGTTCCTTTGAGTGGCTGCGGGAACAAGTTTTGCGCAGCTCCACCGGCCAGCGGGATTCAGGCTGGCACAAACTTGGCAGGTTGCAGTGAAAACGCTGTGTCCCGTAATTTTTAGCTGTTCCAGTTGTAGTCCTGATGTGTTTGACGAGCTTTTTTACATTTTAATTTCTTCTTGTGTCAAGAGGATCTATCTCCCTCTGTCTGGGTCTCTCCAGGATGTTTTATTCTGGCATATGAGCTGTTTCTCCCCAGAGGCTTTGTATTTTGTTGCTCACTGATTGGCCATCTTGAGTTCTTCTAAAAATTTTTTTTTAAAAATAAAAGTTACTTTCCTGTAGGGTACAAATATTTTGATAGTACAAACAAAAAGAAAAAAATCGCCTCTGGTTTGGAAGTCAGAGATGAAAGCAGTGGTTAATATTTTTGTCTAAACTCTTTTAGCCATGTGAGTATGCTCATGTGGGTGGAAATATATTCTGCTTGATTAGTGGCATTTCCTTCTTTCACTTTATGATATTGAAAGATGTTCAGGATCTAAGTAAGTATTCTCTTGAAATTAATTTTCTTTCTCTCCCTCTCTTTCTTTTGTGGTATTGAAGATTGAATCCAGTCCTCTCAGGCTGGGCAGTTAGGCAAGCCCTTTTTATTTTGAGACAGAGTCTCCTTAAGTTGTCCTGCATGGCCTTGAACTTTTGATCCTCCAGTAACTAAGATTATAGACATGTACCTCTCTAGCATCTGGCCTTAACATAATTTTTAGCAGCTGTATAATATCCTCCATGAAGTGATACATTTAAACATGTTATGTTGTACCAACAAACTTAAAAACATTAATATTGTTATGGGCAGAGAATTACTTTTCAAAATTTAAGGAGTATAATAGATATAATGACAGGTTTTAAATTTTAAATAAAAACCTGATGGCCACCATTGGTAACAAATGTGAGAGTTGAGAGAAGAAAAAAGGTTTTAGACAGTTAAAAGCATTTCACCTTAAAAGAACAATGACTTCAGCAAGGTCATCTGGGAAATCAGGGGGAGGAGGGAGTTGTAATTTCCCATATGACCATAAAACCAGTTCTGGAATGAGTTAATTTCAGCATATTTGAGATTGTTGATTAGCACTTAACTCTTCATCTGGAAGCTTCTGTCCTATTAACACAGGGCTGTTTTTGCTGATTTGCAAAAAGCACATTCAGGTGTTGTCTCAAAATATCTTTTTTTCTCTTTTGGATTTGGTACTTATAACAAACAACATGCTCTCATAAAATGTTAAGAAGTGTTCACCATAGAGCTGGGTGTGATGGCACATGCCTATAATCTTATCATTCAAAAGGCCAAGACAGGAGGACTGCAGTGAGATCAGGGCCAGTCTGGGCTACATAAGCAAGTTCAAGGCTATCCTGCATTATACGATGAAACCCTGACTCAAAAGAAAAAAAAAAGTGCCTAATGTAATACCACTACTGTAGGAAATAGTACTGTAATCCTTTCCTGCACCCGCTGAACATGGAAAATAAAAACAGTGAGATTAGGGGCTGCAGATTACATGGGTAGCCATATTTTGGGTAAACCTCTCAAGATATAATTGATTTTATAAAGTTAAAAAAAAAAAAAGATTTTACTGAGTATGGTGGCACATATTTTGTAATCCCAGCACTATGAGTAGGTTGACGATTGCAAGTTCAAGCCCAGCCTGGGCAAGTTTATGACTTGGTGAGACCCTATCTGAAAATAAGAAAAAGGGCCTGAAGATGTGACTCAGTGCAAAGGCCTTGGGTTCAGTTTCTCTAATACTGCCCCCCCAAAAAATAAATAAAATAAAAACAAAAAAGTGAAGTTATGTGTGCTAATTTTACTTTTTCATTTTGCAAAGAACTAGTAAAAAGCCTAGTACTGTAGACTTTTTATACCTTAAATTAAAAATTTTTTTGAAACCTGAGTTTTATATATTGCTCAAATGAGTTAAAAATACATTAAAGTTTGGCATTTAAAAATCTATTCATTATAGAAAATTTTTCAAAAAATGACACAGGACAAACCACCTTGTAATATTTTGGTATACATTGATGTAGTCTATTTCTTCCCCACGACTTAAATGGATTATGAACTTCATTTTCATTGTGTGGTATAGATTGTTATATGTCTGCTGTTTAAAGTTTAAATTGACAAAAATTTCATTAATACAGATGCCTTGGGTAGGAGAATTATATAATTTGTAGAAGGTAGCTATCTTTTACTGAACCTGCAAACGTATCTTTTTCTGGATTTAAAAGGTAGAAAAGTTCTGGTCATGAGTAGGTAAAAGTTATCCTTAGTATTATTTCAGAGAAGAAAGTATAACTGTTCCATTGATTAGAGTTTTGGAGTGTGGTGTAAGCTTTTCGGGGTTTGAAATGTTAATAGGATGGGTGAGGGAAATGATTAGTTCCTAAGAACTGCAAGGAATTTCAGTTTAGCTTTAAAAGTCCTTTTTAAAAAATACAGGCCCAGGGCCAGAGATACAACTCTGTGCATGATTTTTTTTAAAAACAGTACCAAAATTCATTTGAAAAATTAAAAGTGAAGAGTAAGAGAGAAACTGGCTCTGTAGTGTAAGCCTGGGTTGAGTAAAATTGGAAAGAGCAAGATAAAAGTATACCCTTGAGGACACAGGACAGCCTATCATGAGGAGAGCCATGATAGCCGACTTTTTTTTTTTTTTTGGTTCTGGGAATTGAACTCAGGACCTTCTGCTTGCCAGGCAGATGCTGTGCCACTAAGCTATATCCCCAGCCATTTTGTTTTTTAAAGGAAAAACAGAATATCTCATGTCTCTTGATCTCAGTCTAAAGAAGCTCTCCTCATCAAGCCTTCTCTTCTTTTTAGTAATTTTTTCCCTTTCTTTTGGTGGTATTGAGGATTGATCCCAGGGCTTTGAGCATGCTGGGTAAAGCGCTCTAGTACTGAAATGTACTCTCAGCTTTTTTTTAAATGTTCATTTTTCCTACCCCCTCATATTCTTTTCCAAGGCTGTCCTTTCCCAAGAACTTTATAAAGTTTGATTGCTTAGAGAAAATTTGAGTCAAGATATTTAATGATTTAGAAAGGCCTTAATGTTATCCTGTTGTCATAGTGACCTGTTTTGTTGTTCATTTTGATTTGCCTTTGTCTTTGTTTTGAACTCCAGAGGAGCTTAATTTTTATTCCCTTAGTAAGAAGAGGAATACCAGGGGATGACAGATCTGATTTCATATGGTACATGGTATAGTTGCAGTGTGTTCTTTTAAATTTAATCTTGGTTCATGCCAGGTATAATAGGTTGACTGGAGATAACCTGGTGGGACAAGGCCAGAAGACCCAGTCGTAGTCTCAGACCCGGTTATAGTCTCATTTTCTGATGACCATATGACCATGGACCTTTTTGTGTATAAGAAGAGTATTTTTGATCTCTTAGAAATATAGGCTCAGAATTACCTATTTATTTTTTTTAAAGAATTCTTTACTTTTGCAATTAATTTTATAAGAAAGCTTATAAAAATCTCAATCTTACTGTCATGTTCCATTTTTTAGGAATGACCATCGTGTAGCAGTTTGAAGACTTTGTCCTTAGCTAGTGGCTTATTTGAATATTTATTCATAATTTTGTGAATAGAGATCTGAATGTTTTAATTAATCAATGGATTTTTGACTTTTTTTCATTACTAACAGCATATATTAGCCATGAAGTTAGAGATTTGGCATTATAGCTCTGAGCTAAGAGATTAGTGTAGATATAAGTATGTTTAACTGGCTTTTTCCTCGCAATTTGAGTTCTTTGCTGTCACTTGATTTGATATTATTTTGGAATGATATCATGCTGGTTGAAAAGGTGCTTGGGTCTAAGTTAGAATTTTTAAAAATTATATGATTTACATAATTATTGCCTTTGTTTTGGGGAATTGGTACACAACTTGTTTGGATTGAACTACAGCCTTGCGCTTGCCAGGCAGGTACTTATGCTGCAGAGCTAAATCCCTGGCCCAATACATACATACTTGAATATGAAGCTTTAATTCATTTTGATGGACTATAGCTTTAAGACTCTACTTTAAAGTCACTACTTTTGTTCTGATCTGAGCCCTTACTTCTGTCTTCCAGTTCTTCCCTTACCCGAAGCTAACCCATGTTTTCATTTACCATAGCAACTCTTTCCGGATTTTTATCCTGTCTCCTCAGATTCTCTTTTCTGTTTGCACCCTGCACCCTGCTCAGTTTGTATTCTCTTTTCTGTTTGTACCTTTTTCAGTTTGTAGAAAAGAGCCTTATTTCCTGCATTTGAGAAAACTGGGATCTTTGTATACTGCCCAAGACTCTCTTACCTTGTTTTCACTTCTCAGCCTCCATCTACTTCTGTTACAGCTTTTGCCTCTTCCTCTAGTCTTGATTATATGTGGTCCTGTGTGTGCTCCTGCTTGTGATCTAGAATTTCATTCTTTAATTGTATGTCTTTAGTATCTTTTTGCCTTTCCAACCCCCAGTCTCACTTGTTCCAGTTGTGATAAGACTTACATGAGTGTCGGGCAGTGTTCTAAGCTCTCTGCTTTGTCTTTTTGTGTCCTAGAGTATTTGGTTTCATCTTCACAGCAACCTTGTGAAGTAGACACACGCAGTTGTTACTTTGCAAGGTTCTGATATGCACAAATTTTGCAACAGTTAACTAATACTCCTAAAAAGATGGTTCAGAATTTAGTTACTTTGAGTAATTGCTTAAAGTTCAAATTTTGTTGCTAAGTGCACAAAAATAGCAGTTGTGCAACTTGATCTGTGACTGGTTATGTCACTTCTAGTCTGTTGGTGATTATTCATTGATGGTGCATCTATTCAAAGTTTATACAAATTGTGTAGTCTTTTAATAATAAAACAACTTGAGCCATTTTACAAAAGTGAGTAATTAAAAGTAAATTAACCAACAAAAATTAACTTATAACAAAGAAATAGAAGAAATAGTTACTCTAGGCAATGTTGATTCTGAGTTGGTACCATCTTTTAAAATACCATGGAATATTATTATTAATTTTATGAATCCACATAATGATTGTCATATGTCAGTGTCTTTCTTGAAAATATAAAAGAAGACTGTATTAGATCTAGGAAAACCTATTAACTATAAAATTCTTCATTGTTATTTCTGACCTGACAAATATGAAGAGCTTTTCTTTACTTGTAGTACTCTATGGTGCCTGTAAGCTTTATTAATATGTGAATGTAAGGTAATTTAAATTTTCCCTCCTAAGCTCATATTATACAACTAAAGTTGATAGAAATTTGATAGGTCTATTGAGAAATAGTTGGATTTCTTGAGAATACTCTTTAAAACAAATTTGTGGAAGAGGTGAGTGAATGGACGTTAGGCTATAAAATGGGCACAATCAGCCAAGGAAGGGCATGAGGAGTTTTCCAGGGATACAGAAGCCATCACTTGGGCTGGGGATTTAGTTCAGCAGCATAAGTGCTTGCCTTGCAAGCGTGCAGTCGTGAGTTCGATCCTGAGCACCAAAAATCAATCAATCAATCAATCACTGTCTAGGTACTCTCAGTTTAACCAGTGAGCAGAACACAGTCCTAGTCTTCTCACTTCCAGATATAAAAGTAAGATAATAGGCTTCCAAAATGATTATCAATGGAAATGAATGAACCAAAGTATAATTTTTGTGAGTTTTCAGGAAGTGTGATAAATAAATTATTTAGCTGGGCATATAGTGGTGCATACCTGTAATCTTAGCACTTTGTAATCTTAGCACTTGGGAGGCTGAGACAGGAGGATCACTGCAAGTTCAAAGCCAACCTGAACTATACAGTGAGACCCTGTCTCAAAAAATTCATGAAATCAGGATTGTTTAAGCTGGACATTCTTTATAACTATGATAAAATTTATTTTGTTTTTATACCTTAGTTTTTTGATTCCAAATGAGCTATCTGTTCATTATAGAAACTTTTCTATATATAGAATAATACAGAGACAGATTATAACCTTGTGATAACTGTTATTTGCCTTCTGATCCCAATTTTTTTTTGCCAAATATTCTTCCACAAACACTAATGTTTTAAAACATGCTTGTTTATATTTGTATAATAGTTGTAGGCTACACCACATTTGAGTTGACTAGCTGTGTATGGTTGAGCATTTGCATGCTTATTGCTGTTTCACTGTGAGAAAAATAAAGAAATCAGTAGCTGAAGTCTTTTTTCTTCAAAATTTTTAAAATTTTATTTAAAGAGGGGGGAAGCAAAACAAAAAAGCATAGAAACAATACAGAATTTAAAAAAAAGTAAACAGTAAGAAATCACCATTTGATACATTACATATTGTCTTCTTGGATATAGTTGTTTCAGTTACAAAATTAAAGCATACAAAGTGGACATTCAAACAGTGAGGCTGCAAACAGTTCTATTCACCAATCCAACAAAAACTTAGTAACATGGTTATCAATCCTACACACTTAAGGTTACATATGGTTATCTCTTTTAGAGCACTTTTTTTTCCTCCTCTTGCTTTTTTTAAAAAATTGTTTTATTTAAAGAAAAAATTTTGAAACTGAAAGAGGGTAGAAACAATACAAAATCTCAAAAACAAAAACAAAAAAATAGTAACCAGTAAAAATCACTAGTTGATAATTACATACTTTCCTCTTAGATGCAGTTGTTCAAGTTACAAAAGTAAAGTCCACAAAGTGGACATCCAAACAGTGAGACTGCAGTCAGTTTTGCTCATCCATCCAACTAAAACTTTAGCAACATGGTTATTAATTCCACACACTCAAATATACATGCAGTTACATCCTTTAGAATATTCTCTTTTCCTTTTTTTCCCTTTACAACAACTATAATCCATTCTCGTAAACTACTTAGAAGTTCTACACATGTATAAGTCTCTACACATATACCTAGCCTTTCTGTATTAGAGGGAGAAACAAATCAAAACAAGTCAGCAATACAAATTCCTAGAGAAACACGAAATGAAAAGAACATACAAAAACACAACATTAGGTGATCTACGGTAGTCACTATGATGTCTCTTGTTGTTTTCAATAAAATTGTCTATATCGTCAAATATATAAACTTAGCATTGCTTTACACTATTAATAAAATCTAAACATTGGAGACATTATAGGACTTCAAAGGCAGTTAACAATCAAACCAGAATGGGTATCCTATTGAATCCTGTCATCTTCAGAGTAGTTGCCTCTACTCTCAGACTCGACACTCTGAAGCATACCAGATTCAAATAAAATCAGTCAAGATAAAACAGTGATATAACCAATCTTCTCTGTCTTATCTCTGTCATGCTATTTTTCTGTTGTTATTTGTTTACTTTTCTCCTTCATTCCACTGTCTGCCCCTTTCTTTGAGGCCTTTCTGCCATTATTCCTGGAACCCTGGTTTTCTTCTCTCTCTCTAGAATGTCCTTCAGTATTCTTTGCAGGGTTGGATTGGTGGTCACAAACTCCCCCAGTTCCCAGTTTGTCATGGAAATATCTTGTCTCTCCATTAATTTTGAGAGACAGTTTTGAAGGGTACATCATTCTGGGTTGGAGGTTATTTTCTTTCAGGGCTTGGAATATTTCACTCCAAGCTCTTCTTGATTTGATGGTTTGCATTGAGAAGTCTGCTGTGATTTTGATGAGTTTTCCTTTATAGGTAATCTGTTTCTTTTCTCTGACCACTTTTAATATTCTGTTCTTGTGATGGGTTTCTGGGATCCTGATTATTATATGTCTGGGTGTAGATCTGTTTTGGTTGTAGCTGGCTGGAGTTCTATATGCCTCATTTATCTGAACTTCACTTCCGTTACCTATGTTTGGGAAGTTTTCCTTAATTATTTCTGTGAATAGACTTTTTATTTCATTTGTATTTGTTGCTGCATCTTCATTCACATATTTGATTCTTAGGTTATAAATCCTCTTATCATCTTCTAGCCTTTGTATCGTTACTTCCTGTTTCCTTGTTATTTTTAAGAGATCTTTCCTTTCACGATCATACTTTGCAAATCTATCTTCAAGTTTTGAAAGTTTGTCTTCAGTTTCTATTAATAGGTTTTGCCAGGTTTCAATGGACTTTTTAATTTCCTGATATTGTCTTTGGATCTGTTTCATATATTCTAGATTTTGTTTATATTCTTCATCAAAGGCTTCTCTCCTTTCTCTGGGTTCCTCTATTCTTTCATTTGTGTCTACTTGAGGATTACCCAGGACTTCTTTTATTAATCTTCCTATATCTTGCTTCACCTGAGTTAGAATTTCAGATTTAAATTTGACGATGAGGTCTCGGATGTATTTCTTTATTTCCTATGAGGCTGTCTCTGACATTACAGGTTTGCTGCTCTCAACCTCCTCTGCATTTACCTCCGTTGGACTCACTTTCCCTGGTTCCGCAGTTGGGGACCTTTTGCTGTTTCTCTGTCTTGTCATGTTTTCGCCCCACTTCAGACAGGTGGGTGGTGGAGGTCTCTGGGCTTTTCGTATTGCTTACAGTTTTTCTGCAGTGCACTTGTCTACTGCCCCCCCAGTCCACTGCGGATCTGCGAGTTGCACACTGAGAGCTGGCTCCTCCCCCTACACCAGTCAACCAGTTTATGCTTCAACAAGTTTGTGTGTTCCCTGGGGATGCCACTGGCCCAGAAAAGCCTTGTCTCTGGCAATTGGGTTTCAACCAGGGTGTGGCCCTGTCTGATCAGATCCCACCAATCTGCTTTGGACTACGAGTCATCAGCAGATGCTGCCTCGGGTTTTGATTCAAGCCCAACTCCAAAATGTCGCCCAGCCAGTCCTCCCGATCTGGGGAATCCAATTCCCATCACTCACCAAAGTTCGTGCGGCTTGACTGGCTGTTTCCACTCCCTGTCTCAGCGCCTCCTCCAGCCGAGGGTCTGGAGGTCACCAACCCCTGCTCTTGGCAGGGCTGCGATCTCAGCTCAATCATGAGTCACCTGACTTTAAGACATGCCAGTACAGCGGTTGGGGCTTGCCTAGCTCCAGCCCTGTGTCCATGCTTCTTTTTCTTCTTTCTTTTTTTTTTTTCTTTTTCTTTTTCCTCAGTTTCTTCCTGGGTCGTGAGAATTCCTCTCCTTTTGTCTGGCTTTTTCCATGTTGCCAGATTCCAGCGTCTGAGTTGTTTTTATTTTTATTTTTTTCCTCAGAGAGGCTCTCTTATCATGCCGCCACTCAGTCGGCCATCTTGCAATTGAGGGTGCTCGTTTTAATGACAGTTATAAAATATAACAAAGTAAATAAGCTGAGGACTCAACACTAAATCTGTACATGACTTGTAAAAAGTTTTGACTATTTTTGTTATGTATAGATTATTCAGGTTAACTTCTGCTAAGATTTTCCTGCCCTTTTTCATTTTGTGAAACAGGAGATTTGATGAAGAGTGCCGCGGGAGAATTTGCAGATGATCCCTGCTCATCTGTGAAGCGAGGCAACATGGTTCGGGCAGCTCGAGCTTTACTCTCTGCTGTTACCCGGCTGCTGATTTTGGCTGACATGGCAGATGTCTACAAATTACTTGTTCAGCTGAAAGTTGTACGTACAGGCCTGTGCCTATAATTTGTTCTTTGTATCACAGTGAGGGCAGTGCAGGCCATATTTAGTTCTGCATTCCTTAGAATTTTATATGGTTTTGAACTTGTTTTATCTAAATGGGCCAGGGATATTTTTAATTTCCACTTAACCTTTCTATTCCAAGTGGACATGATAAGGACTCTGCTATAAACTAGTATTGTCTTGATTCTAATGAGGAATTTGTAACAAAGATACTGACTCCTTGCTTTTCTGGAATACTGATGATATATTTCCCTGCTACTAGGAGAGCCTAGACCTGAGGAACCAAGATAAATGAAATTGTTTACTTTTAGTTGAAGTCCAATATAAGAGTAATCTTTTCAGCCCCTTTAAAGTACCTGTGTAACAGGAGTCCTATGCCAACTCAAGAACTTAAGTTCGGATTGTTTTCTGAGTAGCTGTTAAAAGGACTAAAAAACTTCTATGACACCATTTCTTTATCTTTTTGCTTGTATGGTGCAAAATTCTTGATAATTGGGGTTGTGTTTTGTAGGTGGAAGATGGTATCTTGAAGCTGAGGAATGCTGGCAATGAACAAGACTTGGGAATACAGTATAAAGCCCTGAAACCTGAAGTGGATAAGCTGAACATTATGGCAGCTAAAAGACAACAGGTACAGTCATTATTTGGGAATATTTTAAAGTTCTTTATTATTTAGTGGGAAAAACTCATTTTTCCAGTTTCCTGAAGGTATTATTATATTATACAAACACTGAAGTTCGTTACAACACTTAAAGTACAGAATATGTTTACAGTGTTGTGATGTTAGCAAAGCTATAATTAAGTTGCATTCACATTATGCTCCTGTTTTAATTATTGTGAGAATTTTAGGTATTTTAGTAGTTTCAGTGAAGATAACTCTAGTGTCTGGAGTGGTAATGGGCCCTTTGTTGTGTATATGTTCAAGGATTATACTTCAGTTATATGTGTAGTTTAATTTGGTTGTTTAAAAAAACCTAACCAAGTTAAAATAGAACTACTGTGTCATGTTATCGGAAAGTATCTCCTCCACACCTCCCACATCGTGTTTTGACACTTTTTAAGTGATTCTTGCTGATCTTTACTAGTAGTTACTCCTGTACAGTATGTGGATCAGTATTATTTTTCTTTGAAGCTTAGCTCTTTGGTGCTTTTACTGTTGTGTTGCATTGAAATCTTCCTATACCCTTCCCATGAAGCTATGTTTTGCGTATATGTTCTGCAGACAAAATGCATACATAACCATTCGGTTTTTAAAAATCTTCTCAAGTTCGAATCTGGGTATGGTGGTAGATGTCAATAATTCCAGCATTTGGGAGGCTGAGCCAGGCATTACATAGTAAGTTGAGTTCAAGGACAGCCTGAACTACATAGCAAAAGCCTATCTTAAAAAAACGACACCTGCCTCTGCCATTTATGATGTTCTGGTGAGGTAGGTGTGTTTTGTTTTGTTTTGTTTTGTTTTAATTTAAAGAGAAACAAAAGCATGTAAAAGGTAGAGATAATACAGAATTTAAAAAAAAAGATAATAAGAAATCACTAGTTGATAAATTACATATTGTCCTTTTAGAAATAGTTGTTCAAGTTACAAATTTAAAGCATACAAACTAGATATTCAAACAGTGAGAGTGTAAACCGCTATGCATGCTTGAGTCTCTACATATATTTCTATCCTTTCTGTATTAGAGGGAAAAACAAAACATAGCAAGACAAAACAAAACAAATTCCTATAAAAACACAAAACCAAAAAGTCATATAAAACCACAGTACAAGGTGATCTACAATGATTACTGTGTTGTCTCTTATTATCTTCAGTAGAATTGTCTATATCGTCAGGCATAATTGGGCTGTATAATTGAGTACATAACAATATTAGTAAAAATAAAACATTGTAGACAGTACAAAACTTCAAAGGCAGGTAATAATCAAACCATAGTGGATATTCTAGTGAATCTTGTCATCTTCAGTGCAGTTGCCTATACTCTCAGACTTGATACTATCAATCATAACGGCTTTGAATAAAATCTATCAATACAAAACAGTGATCTAACAAACCAGATTCGATTACCATCAGTCATGGTAAAACTGTAGGTTTTACAGAGCTTTAGATTAGGTTAATGGGAAATTAAGGATAATTCCTGTTATTTTTGGAATAACTGTCTGTGCCCTCAAATCTAGTACAGGTAGAGTGACTGGAACAGAACATAATCCATCTAAGCAGAGTGGTGTGAATAATGTGGTTTTAAATCCTGGTGCACTATTGACAATATAGTGTATCAAGGCAGTCTATGTTAGAGATTCTAGCCATCCTTCTCATTTCTGCTGTGCTATTTTTCTGCCTTTGTCTACTTTTCTCCTTCATTCTACTGCCTGTTCTGCTCATTGAGGCCTTTCTGCCACTGTTCCTAAAATCCTGGGTCCCCCCCCCACCACCACCTCTAGAATGTCCTTCAGCATTCTCTATAGGGTTGGATTGGTGGTCACAAACGCTCCTAGTTCTTCTTTGTCGTGGAAGCATCTTGTTTCTCTATTAATTTCTAGTGACAGTTTTGCAGGGTACATCAATCTGGGCTGGAGGTTATTTTCTTTCAGGGCTTGGAATACTTCACTCCAAGCTCTTCTTGATCTGATAGTCTGTGTTGAGATGTCAGCCATGAATGGGCTTACCTTTATAGGTAATCTGTTTCTTTTCTCTGGCGGCTTTTAATATTCTGTTTTTATATTGAATTGCTGGTATCTTGATTATTATATGTCTGGGTGTAGCTCTGTTTTGGTAGTAGGTGGCTGGAGTTCTGTATGCCTCACATAGCCGAATGTCATTTTCTTTTCCCATGCTTGGGAAAATTTCCTTAATTATTTCCCTGAATAGCCTTTGTAATTCATCTGTTTGTATTCCTGCTTCTCTGTTCACATTTCTTATTCTTAAATTATAGATTCTCTTGTCATCTTCTAGCCTTTGTATTGTTACTGCCTGTTTCCTTGTTATTTTAAAGTGGTCTTTCCTTTCATGATCACACATTGCAAACTTGTCTTCAAGTTTTGATAGTCTATCCTTAGTTTCTTTTAAGGTGTTTTGCCAGCTTTCAATGGAGTTTTTAATTTCCTGGTAGTCTCTTTGAATCTGCTTCGTGTATTTTATATTTTCTTTACATTCCTTATCAAATGTTTCTCTCCTTTTTTTGTGTTCCTACCTTCTTCCGTCTGTATCATCCTGAGAGCTGCTTCCTGAGAGCATTTCTTTTATTACTCTACTCATATCTTGCTTTACCTGATTTAATATTTCAGTTTTGAGCTTGTCTACAAGGTCCCAAAGATATCTGTTAATGTCCATTGAAGCCATGCCAGATGTTGCGTGTTTGCTGCCCTTAGTCTCCCTTGTTTTTCTCTCTCTTGGATCAGTGCTCTCAGGGTTCTGAGCTGGGGGCCTCCCCCTGCCTCTCTCTTGTCATGGTCCCAGCTTCCTCCACACAGGTGTACAGTGGAGGTCCCAGCCCCCTTCCCTGTTGGCCACAGTTTCTCCGAAGCAGGCTGGTGAGGGACCTCTGCCCTCTCCTGCCTGCTCTTGTCACTAAAATATAAGCAGGGGTTGCATATGCCTGCCCCTCCTCACCGGGCCAGCCAAACTTCAGGGGCCTTCACCAGATTAGTGTGTGCTAGGTGCAGGGATTCGATTTGGGATGGCTCATTGAGTCCCGGCCAAGGGTGCGACCCAGTCCAAGCAAATCCCAGGAATCTGCTCTGGGGAGGGAGTAACCAACTGAAGTCACTGTCGCTCCCAGTTCAGGCTCTTCCTGCCTGTTTCCAACATGTCGTCCATTTGGTCGCACCCTTCCTTTGGGGGGCGGTGTCTCATTCTCAGCACGGACTGTGGATTAATGAAGGTCCCTCCACTGGCTCCGCTCTGTGTTGGGCTCACCAACCCCCGACTTGAGTGCAGCTGTGCCTCCTGAGAATGGCAGCTGGAAGGAGTTTGGGCAGTTCTGCCGGCCGGTGAGGATTCAAGCTGGCCCAAATTCAGGCCAGTGCAAACTTGGCGGGTCGCAGTGAAAATGCTGTATCCCGTAATTTTTAGCTGTTCCAGTTGTAGTCCTGACGTGTTTGATGAGCTTTTTTTACGTTTTAATTTCTTCCTGTGTTAAGAGGATCCATCTCCCTCTGTCTGGGTCTCTCCAGGATGTTTTATTCTGGCATATGAGTTGTTTCTCCCCGGAGGCTTTGTATTTTGTTGCTCACTGATTGGCCGTCTTTAGCTCCTCTCCAGTACGTGGTTTTAATTCTGTTTTTTTTTTTTTTTGGTACTGGAGATCAAACTCATGACCTTGCGTTTGCCAGACAGGCGCTTGTGCCACTGAGCTAAATTCCCAGACCCTTAGTTCTGGTTTTAAAACAGTACCTGAAAAGATGAATTGTGACTAGCATTAACCACATCAATTAGAGTTCCTTGTGCTATGGTGGATTGTAAACCCAGTTCTCAAACTGCATAGAAATGGGAGGTTTATGTTCTCACTAAATAGAAGTCCTCAGTTAGGTTGACCTCATGGTTATTAAATTCAAGAGTATTGTGTTATCATCAGGGATACAGGTTCATGACATGTTTCAGCACTTCAGCGTGTCCAGCACTGCTTGGTTGCAGACGCTCTTAAGTATGAGATTTGTACATATCAGTATGTCCAGTGAGGAAAAATGGAATGTTTCTTTCATATGTCTCTATTTGTAAATAATTTAGAAATCCCTAACATATTAGCCCTAAGTCTGAATTGTATGACATGTCTGTTGTAAACTTAACAGTCTAAGAGGAAGAGCTATCTCCTCTGTCAGTAATCAGTACAGACCTTTTTCTCCTCTTGGATAGGGATGTGCAACACAGACTCTGATAGGCAGGAAAAATGGGAGTTAGGAGTGAGAGTGGAATGGATTTGGGTAGGTAACCTAAGATGACTGCTACAGACTTTTTTCATTAAGGATAGTTGTCAGTGCTGTAAATGTTTAATGTAACAGAATGTAATATACGACAGCTTCAGCTCCAGAAAGTTCTTAGTTATTTGGTTATATTAGTATATAATATCTGACCACAAGTTTGAGAGAATTGTTTAATAATGTGTGTACTTGAGTATAGTGCCTGCCACTAAAAAGTCCTTCCTTTCCTTGAACAGGTGATGAATAGTTGTCTGTTGCTTATATTCCAAGCTAGGGGTATGACCATACTAATCTTATATATATGAAATCCTGGTTTTAAATTTCTCATACTTAATATTATACATGATAACTATAGCTATATTTTGTGTATTGCCTCAGTTATTTTTAGACTTGGTATGCCTTTTATTATTTATTCTTTTATAAGCTTACTCTCTGTCACACCAATTATGAATAGTATTTTTTCCCCCTTTGTCTAGGGCTGAAATAGCTTGCTTAGCAGTGATAATTCTATAATATAGCAAGCTGGCCGAATTATGTTCACAATTTGTTTTACTTAATGCTCTTGATATATATTGTCATTTGAGTAAGTAAACTAAATGGTTTCTTATTGTTGTTTTTTGAGACAGAGTCTTGCTCTGTAATTCAGGCTGGCCTTGAACTCTCTGTAGAGCTCAGGCTGGGCTTGAACTCATGATCCTCTTGCCTTAGCCACCTGAGTGCTGGGATTACAGGCTAGTGCCACCTTGAGTGGCTAATAAATGTTGTTATATTTAGAAAATAAAGTTTGGTCTGCATCCTGTCTTAAAACCTTGTTGAATCTTGGCTTATGAAGGTTTACAACTATTTAGAAAAATAAGAACATTTAGACTGCCAGTTACTATTTTTTATCTTTGTAAAGTGTTGGAATAAGTAAATAGACAGTGTTTTGAAGTAAAACATAGTAACAGTTCAAAATTTTGTTTGCAATTGGAAAAATGTGATGGAAAGTAATGCTGTTTGAGTTTTAATTCTGCATGCCACAAATTCATTAAGAGTTCTGTTAGCATGTGATATTAACTGAAGTAAAACTGTGTTCTCTTTTCTCAAAATTTTGGCAGAATACTTCAGAGTGATACCTGAGTTAAGGTAGTTTAAATATTATATAAGGTAGTTTAAATGTTATATGTGGATCTTTTGCACCAGTCACAGTAAAAACCTTGGTGGGGCACGTGCACTTTTTTGGACACCCTAAAGGTGCTTTCTTTGATTCAAAGAACATATGTTGTGCTGGTTCATTCTAGCTCATTTTAAATCTTCTAAATTTAAGCTTTAGTTTTTGGAACTGGGACTCGAACTCAGGACCTCACACATTCCAGGTAGGTGCTATGCCACTGAGCTATACCCCTGGCCAGTTTAAGCTTTCTAAAGGTTAATTTGAAAACTGAGACACAATACTAATTCTGTGGGAGTCAGTGAGTCCTCGATTTAATGCTTTCTTTGTAATGATTTCTGAGTGTGTTTTGCTAAGTAGAATTTGTTAAATTTTTTGTTAACTGAATTTTTTTCCTAAAATACACACAGAATCTTGGTACATAATCCACTATTATTTTTAAAAAAGTCACAGTGAATGGCCACTAAATTTAAAACAAGATATCATAAACATCTTGGTGTTACTGCACACACGTTGGATAGTATTTTTGTCCTTCCATATTTTATGTTCTGCCCTTGTCCTCTTGTTTCTCTACCCTGGGAATTTAATCTGTTTGGATATGTGATTATAGGCTGCCTGCTTCAGGGTTCCTGGTTAGGTTTGCTCAGTGGGAACATAAGCAAGAGTTCAGAGGAGATAGGAGAGTGATGCTGTGATGTTACTCATAGGCCCTTCCCTGCTAGTTTCCCTCGGTGGCTGAAAGGCAAAGCTCCTGTTGCACAGCATCCACCACACATACTTGGTGCGATCCTCCTGCCTCAGCTTCCCAAGTGCCAGGATTAAAGAATGTGCCACCATGCCTGGTGCTTTTTTATTTTATTGCTATTTTCTTTTGTGACTATTTACTTATTTAATTTATTTGAGACAGGATCCTGCTATGTAGTTTAGGCTGGTTTTGAACTCACTGTGTAGTCAGGCACGTCTTGAACTCATGGGTACCCTACTGTCTTAGCCTCCCAAGTGCTGGAAAAACGTGTGCTTCCCAGCATTTGGCCTCTTGTGATTTTGGAATGGGAACATCAATTTGTTGGGTTTGTAGTATGACAAACTTACTTATAGCTTGTGTTTTTTGGGGGGAGGAGGACAGTACAAGAGAGTGAATCCAGGAGCTCTCTATCACTAAGTTACATTTTCAGCCTCTTGGTTTTTTTTGGGTTTTTTTTTGTCTTTTTGATACAGTGTCTCTCTATGCTGTTCAGGCTGGCCTGGGGCTGGCTCACTTTGTATCCCAGGCTGGTTTTGAATTTGCAATGATCCTTCTGCCTCAGCCTCCCAAATGCAGGGATTACAGGAGTACGCCACAACCTCCAGCTTTTTAGTTGGTTAGTTAGTTGGTTGTTTGTTTGGTTTTGTCCTGGGAATCAAACTCAGGACTTCATGCTTCCCAGGCAGGTGTTGTACCACTGAGCTATATCCCTGGCCTGGTCTTGCCTTGCCTTCCCTGTCCTCTCCCCCTTTCATTTTTGTAGTGGGAATTGAACTCAGGACCTTGCACCAGCCAGGCAGTTACTGTGCCACTGTGCTATTTTCCTGGCCTAGCCCTTTTTTTTTTTTTTTATGTTGAGACAGGTTCTTGTTAAATTTCCCAGGCAGGGTTAGAAGAAAACATGGTGGATTGATAGGTAGCACGATAGAGAGCCTCTCTGAGAAAAACAACTCAGATGCTAGAATCTAACACCATGGAGAAGACCAGATGAAAGGAGAGGAATTCTCATGACCTAGGAAGAAACTGAGGAAAAAGAAAAAAATAAAAGCGTGGATGGAGGGCTAAAGCTGGGCATGCTCCCATCACTGTACTGGGTGCGTCTTAGGGTTAGAGTTGGGTGACTCATGATCAAGTTGAGGTCACATCCCTGCCAAGAGCAGGGGTTGGTGAGCTCGAGACCCTTGGCTGGAGGAGGCACTGCAACAGGGAGTGGAACTGGTGAACTGTGCTGCACAGACTTTGGTGAGTGCTGAGAACTGGGTTCCCCAGAGTCAGGTGACTGGCTAGACGACATATTGGAGTTTGGCAGGACAGGCTTGAGTCGATAACTGAAGTGGCATCAGTCAGCAGCTCCCGGCCCAATACAGATTGGTGGGATCTGCTTGAGTTGGGCCACACCCCTGATCAGGACCCAATAGCCAGGGACGAGGCTGTCCTGAAGTGACATCTGCAGGGCACACACTAACGTGCTGAAGACACTCACTGATTGACTGGCCTAGAGGGGAGGGGCCGGCCCACATTGCCTTTGTGTGTACCTCGCAGATCAACAGCAAACTGGAGAGGGCAGCAATCCCCTAGCCAGTACGCTTCAGAAAAACTGTAAGCAATACGAAAAGGACCTGAGACCTCTACTATTCACCTGTCTGAAAGAAACCAGAAACATGACAAGACAAAGAAACAACAGAAAGCCTCCAACCGCTGACCCAGGGAAAATAAGTCCAGGAGAGATAAATATAGAGGAGATTGAGGGCAGCAAACATGCAATATCAGACATGGTCTCAATGGAAATAAAGAAATACTTCCGTGACCTCATCGATGAATTTAAATCTGAAATTCTAACTCAGGTGAAGCAAGATATAAGAAGATTAAAAAAGGAAATGCTGGGCACTCCTCAAAAAGACACAAATGGAAGAATGGAGGAACCAGAAAAAGGAGAGAAGCCTTTGATGAAGAATATAAACAAAATCTAGAATACATGAAACATCCAAAGAGAATACCAGGAAATTAAAAACTCCATTGAAAGCTGACAGAACTCCTTGACAGAAACGAAAGACAGACTTTCAAGACTGGAAGATAGATTTGCAGTGTATGATTGTGAAAGGAAGGATTTCTTAAAAATAACAAGGTACCAGGAAGTAACGATACAAAGGCTAGAAGAGACAAGAGGATTTATAACTTAAGAATAAAAAACGTGAAGGAAGAAGCAGGAACAATTACAAATGAAATAAAAAGGCTATTCACAGAAGTAATTAAGGAAAACTTCCCAAGCTTAGGAAATGGAAGTGATGTTCAGATATATGAGACATACAGCCAGGTACAACCAAAACAGATCTACACCCAGACATATAATAGTCAGGATCCCAGAAATCCATCACAAGAACAGAATATTAAGAGCGGTCAGAGAAAAGAAACTGATTACCTATAAAGGAAAACTCATCAAAATCACAGCAGACTTCTCCATGTAAACTATCAAATCAAGAAGATCTTGGAGAGAAATATTCCAAGCCCTGAAAGAAAATAACCTCCAACCCAGATTGATGTACCCTGCAAAACTGTCTCTCAGAATTAATGGAGAGACCAGATATTTCCACCAAAAAGAGGAACTGGGGGAATTTGTGACCCCCAATCCAACTCTGCAAAGAATATTGAAGGACATTCTAGAGAGAGAGAAGAAAATCACCAGGATTCCAGGGACAATGGCAGAAAGGCCTCAAAGAAAGGGGCAGACAGTGGAATGAAGGAGAAAAGTAAACAACAATGACAGAAAAATAGCGTAGTAGAGATAAGACAGAGAAGATTGGCTATATCACTGTTTTGTAGTGACTGATTTTGTTCGAATCTGGTATGCTTGCTAGTATCAAGTCTGAGGGTAGAGGCAACTACTCTGAAGATGACAAGATTCAATAGGAGGATACCGATTCTGGTTTGATTATTAACTGCCTTTGAAGTCCTATGATGTCTCCAATGTTTGGTTTTTATTAATAGTTCTTTGTATTGCTATGTTTAATTATACTATGCCTGATAATATAGACAATTTTATTGAAAATAACAAGAGACATCATAGTAACTACCATAGGTCACCTAAAATTGTGGTTTCATATGTCCTTTTCATTTCATGTTTTTCTAGGAATTTGTTTTGTTGACTTGTTTTGATTTGTTTTTCCCTCTAATACAGAAAGGATAGGTATACATATAGAGACTTACACATGTGTAGAACTTCTAAACAGTTTACGAGAATTGATTATATATATTGTAAAAAAAAAAAGGAAAAGAAAGTATTCTAAAGGATATAACTGCGTGTATGTTTAAGTGTGTAGAATTGATAACCATATTACTAAGTTTTTGTTGGATAAATAAACAGAACTGATTGCAGTCTCACTGTTTAAATGTCCACTTTGTATGCTTTACTTTTGTAACTTGAACAACTACTTCTAAGAGGAAAATATGTAATTATCAACTAGTGATTTCTTACTGGTTCTTTTTTTTTTTTTGAAATTATGTATTATTTCTACCCTCTTTCTGTTTCATTTTTTTTCTTTAAATAAAAAAAAAGAGAAAAAAATTTCCCAGGCAGGCATTGGACTTGGGGAGGGGTCCTTCTGCCTCAGCCTTCAGAGTAGCTGGGTTTACTAGCACCTATAAGTTTGCCTAACTCTTTAACATTTAGCGTTAGACTCTATTGAGAAAATCCATTTAGCTGGGTGTGGTCCTCTAATTCCAACCCTCCTGAGGTGGAGGCAGGACAATCACAGTGAGTTTGATGCCTGGACTACATAGTGAGTTCATTGCCATCCTAAACTACATAATGAGATCCCATCTTAATAAAAAGAAAATTCCTTGAATAGGCTGATTATGGAACCCTGAGTGTCCCCTGTTCACAAAATGGCCTTTTACAAGACCTGGGCCTTTTTATATATTCCTTAGATTAGTGCTTATTTGGGAAATAAAACTTCTACTCATTTCATTGTAAGGACCCAGAATGAATTTTGGTAATTCATTCCGGATACTTCTTTACTCAGCTTCATTTGGGTACTGCCTACTTATTTCCTTTAGTAACTGGTCATATTTTTTGACAAAATTTTTTCAATGCTGGATGTTTATCTCATATTAGTCAATTTTTCATCGCTAGGTCCAAATATCAGAAAAAAATCAAAGAAATTTTATTTTGATTAGTGGTTTCAGAGATGTTATGATGTAGTCTGGTGATTTGAAAGCAGAAAATGATGGGAAAAAATTGTTCAGCTTGTGGCAGCCAGAAAGCAGAGTGGGTAAAGGGCCTAAGAATAAGGGACTAAATAATCCCTTCAAATGCATACCTTTTTATTAGTGACTCCAACTCCATCCAATTAGGCCCTGCCTAAAAGCCTACTGAGCTTATGAACTTCCCCAAAAACACATTAAGCTATGAACTCATTGATGGTTTAATCCATTTGAAATTAGAGCCCTCATGATCTGTTTGGTTTCTCAGATCCCATCAAGGGTAACCAACCCTTTAATGCAATCAACTTTTAGGAGACATTTTTGAACTTCAGGTGCAGCATCTCTTTTGATCTGTTTTTTCAAAACTTCGGACTTTTTCTTCTTTCTTCAGGCATGTTAAGTAATAATTTGTCTCCTGCATTGGCTGTCTAAGCTTTGCAGCAACTTTTAGAAAAGGGAGTGTTTTGTCAACATCAACCCTGGTTTCTGCCAGGAGGACCACCTCTGCCTCACATTGTCTATCCTGGCTCCCAGCATGCTAAAGGGGAGTGTTTTGTTGTTCAGATTCAATCCCTCACATATAAAGAGCTTGAGATATTTGGAAGAACTTACTACTGTACCTCGTGTTTCTTAGCTGGTCTATAAACTGACTTACAGGGTTATTGTCCTGAAAAGTTGAACAGATGCATTTGGTAATGTTACTCTCCGTGGTATTATTATTATTTGTAGTACTGTGGGTATTGAACTCAGCCTTCACCCTGAGGTGTACATGTCCTCCCTTTTAAAAATTTTTTATTTTACCCGGGTGTGGTGGCTCATGCCTGTAATCCCAGCACTCAGGAGACTGAGACAGGAGGATCATTGTGAGTTTGAGACCAGCCTGGGCTACAAAGTGAACTCAAGACCAGCCTGAACTGCATAGGGAGACCCTGTCTCAAAAAGACCCACCCCCCCAATTTTTTTTTTTTTTTTTTTGACACAGGGTCTGGCTAAGTTGCCTAAACTGGGTTTGAACTTGGGTTCTTCTTCCTCAACTTCTCAGTGTTGAGATTGCAGGCTTGTGGTGCCATGTTGGGCTCTGTCACCAAGTTTTTATTTGTTTAAAAAAAGAATCAGGACAAGGTTGCTTTGTTTGGTCAAGGATTGTTTTTTAAGTATAGTCATTGAATTCAATACAAGACATCTGATCAAATGTATCTGTAGCTAGTCTTATATTGTTAAAAAAAGGAAATGAGAGGAAACTTTCACTTAAATTTCATATTTGGGTTGTGATAATTGTTATAGGTTGTTTTGAAGTTAGTTTGTATTTCTTGGCCATTGCATAGGATGAACAATTCAGATTTATAACTAGACCTGTTTCCTTGATATGTTTGACTGTTCCTGAGTCTGCTTGAACTATAACTGGTTTGGTAAAGTTGAGGAATCCTGAAGGCCAAAGTAGTCCCTGGGATCCTAATTTTTAAAGTAATGTCTTAGTCTGATAACTCATTGTTCTCAATAATCTGGATTACTTATCAGCATTGTATACCTTAAGTACTTTTTTTTTTTTTTTGAGACAAGGTCTCACTTATGTAATCCAGGCTGGCCTGGAACTCATGGCAGTCTTCCTGTTTCTGCCTTCCAAGTGCTGGATTGTAGGCATGCATCACCACGCCTGACTTCCTTGAATACTTTTGATTTATGTATTTTTAATATAATAAATAGTAATGCCCGGTGTAGTATCTATTTTCCTGTATTCACTTAACTGTGTTCCCTATGTTCATTTAAAATTGGTTTCTTTGTGCTAAGGCAAAAACAGTTCTGAAGAGATAAAGTAGAACACTTTAGCAGTTAGGATAAGTGATCATATATATTATTTTCATATAAGTTAAGATATGTCTCCCATACTTGGCAGAAATATGTTGTAGTGAGGACAGGACATTTAGAAAGTACTACATAGAACATGTGCATCTGCTATTTAAGCATAATAATTAGCCACAGCATGTTGCCATAATTGAGTCTTGAAATTCCCTAAATCCACAGCATCCTGGTTTTCAGTATTTAACCTAATATAGTCTTTAGAAAAATAGATTATCATACCAGACGAAGTAGTGACTTAGGGATGTCAGGTGTTGACTAGTACGTAATTCTGGCACTTGTTAATTTCAGATGACCACAAATATGTTTGGTAAGCATTAAAAGACACTATGCTCATCTAACTTTACAAGGAATGCCAAAGCTGACTGTAAAAACATTTTAGAAAATAGAAGACAGTGTAAATACTTAAATGCAAACACTTTCCTAGAAGATTGAGAGTCCTTGAGATTGTGGTGAGGGGAAGACATTTAGGAAATGCCCTACAGAATATGTCCTCCAGCTGTTTACGTGTAATGTTAGCCACAGCTTCTTGAAATGGTTACTATTCTCTAAATCCACATTGTACTGTTTCTGAATATTTAGCTTAATGCACTGTACCATGGGGTATTTGGAGTGCTGTGAGCTATTACTTGCAAATTCAGGTTTCAAATTAGAAATGAATTCTAGGAGGAAAGGTATGCAGTCATATTATTCATGGTTTGGATAAAGATGTAAACCCTAAAATATATACTGACATGATGTTTCAGAAAAAGGAAGCCAGTCTGACTTCTCTGATGCTTAATTAGGAATTTAGAAAGATAAGCCATGTAGTTAGGCCAGATGTTTAATTGAGTAATTAACTTTGGCCTTTTAAAGTTGGTTTTATCTTATTGTTTATATATCTAGTATTCATTTTAAAAAACATTTAAATTTGTACCTTAGGTTTCAGTTGGTGATATTAACATTGACATTATGTGATCATATGTAAATAGACTTGGAATAAATCTGCTATCGGAATTATCAACCATATTTCCTCTGGTGGTGATTCATATTTACCAAAGATTTCTCTTTGTCTTTCTCCTCATATTCAGTAGCAGTGGGATATCAGAAATGCTCCCATTTTGGTTATTAACCCATTTTGGTTATTATTGGTATCACTTACTTGTCATTAAACCTACCTACCCAGTCTAATAGGTGGATGACATTAATAGAAATTGTGCCAAGAACCTCATGTCTTTTAAACTGTGAATTATAATTATGGAATGGAGGAACCTGAAAAGGACATTTTTTTCACTTAAGACCACATCTGTAGCTGGGTGTGGTATTGCATGTGCACTCAGGAGGTTTTAAGTATATAATTATAATCAAAATGTTAAGTGATTTTATGATTTGACTTTTGTTTAGTGCTGTTCTAGTTTCTTTATATACATTATTGCATTTACTCATAAAGATAAGAGCACTTGTTGCTGCTCCTCTTTTTACAAGAGAAACTGAGTATAGCATTTATTGTAAAATCACAAAAACCAGAAAAAAAAAAGTCTGTGTGATTCCAAAGCTCAGTCTTAAACTATTAAGCCCTACTGTTTCCTTTGTGATTAACTTTCAAGATTAGTTGTTAATGAAAATGATGCATGTGATTAATAGAATCACTAACTTTTCAGATGGGCAAATTTTCATATTAATGGAACCCAAATAAAGAGTGCTCTGATGTTCTTATTTTACTTTTTGTAGGAATTGAAGGATGTGGGCCATCGCGATCAGATGGCTGCAGCCAGAGGAATCCTGCAGAAGAATGTTCCAATCCTCTATACTGCATCTCAGGCATGCTTACAGCACCCTGATGTTGCAGCCTATAAGGCCAACCGGGACTTGATATACAAGCAACTGCAGCAGGCAGTCACAGGCATTTCCAATGCTGCCCAGGCTACCGCGTCAGATGATGCTTCCCAGCACCAGGGTGGAGGAGGAGAACTGGCATATGCTCTCAATAATTTTGATGTAAGTTATGCTTGGAAGGAAACTTCAGTCTCTTCACCAACCCCTAGAAGATAACTGGTTCTTGAGAAAATGTGATCAAGCCTTCTGATGAAAGCTCAATTGCAAATCTAAGTGGAAAGAAATTTCTACTTGATGATAACTTAGCTCAAAAGCATTTGTCTTTTTCCCAGTTTGGGTTAGATTTCTGGATTGTTTCATGCAACTTGTATTTCCTATGAGGTCATTTTTTATTGAGAATGAGTCTGGGTCATTTTAAACAAGATTTAGACCTGGCAGACTTTTTTTGTTTGTTTGTTGTGTTTTGATTTTTTGAGACAGCCCCTTATATATTCCAGGCTGACTTTGAACTCACTGTGAAGCCTAGCTGGCCTTGAACTCTTGGTGATTCTTCTGTCTCAGCCTCTTTATTGCTGGGATTGCAGGTATACATCACTGTGCCCAGCTCCTTCTAACAGATTTGAAGCTCTGGGAAATGCACAAGCACAAGTGATACACTCTGACCTCTAAGAGTGTGTGGTCTATTGAGAAATAACAGATAACACCATACTGATTGCTGTCATCTTAATTTTAATTGTCTGCTTAGATATACTTCTCCATGAATTAATTTGAATCACACAATTTAATGAAGTGAGGGCATATTTAGAATTAAAGTATTTTCTTAGTATACTGCTATATAATTACCTTTTATAAATGGTATCCTAGGTCCTGTGTGTGCATGTTGATGCACTGTGTATACAACTCTGATTTTTAAAAAAATTCCTACCCACAATGCCTTTGGTTTCCAGTAGATGGCAGCAGGTTAAGATTTTTAAAACAATTTTTTTGTTTATGTTAGACCAACTGTCAGGGCAAAATTTTGTCTTTTAAATTGAAGTAAAGGAATATTGTGTTTTAAGTTGTTTTTTTTTTTTTTTTTTTTTTTTAGACAGGGTCTCGATGTGTAGTCCAGGCTGACCTTGAACTTGCAGTGATCTACCTCAGCCTCCTCAGTGCTAGGGTGATAGGTGTGTACCATCACGCCTGGCTAAATTTCTTAATAGGAATGCTTCAAAGCATAGAATTCAAAACAATGGAGTACATTTTGTTTTTATCGGTTAGTTTTGCCTTGCTTTCACCTACTTTGTCTTACCCTCTTCTGCTTAGGTAAGTGATCTTGGCTAATAAGCATACCTAATTTAGAAATTTTTTCATAAGATAGTGTAAAAATCTAAAGACCATGGTATTCAAATTGGAGCTTTAAATATGAAGTGACTAACAAACTCTTAAGATGCACCTCTTTTTCTTCTCCCCCTTTTTTTCTTTTCATAGATTGGCCTTTGCACTGAGCTACATTCCCAGTATCCTTGCTTTTTCTACTTTTTTGATACAGGTTCCCACTGAGTTGCTAACTTGCCTGGACTGGGCTTGATTTTTTGATTCTCCTGCCTCAGCAGGTATAAAGTGAGGAAAATTGATAAAATTTATTACACATACATCATTCCACCAAATTTTGGGGTAGAAGTTAGTGTGACATATTTAGTTGTAATTTTTTTTTTTTTGCGGAAAACAGTTCTATTTCTGTCACTTAACAGTTTTATACTCTGCACGTAAAAAAGAGTGTTTTATTTTCTTTGTAATTCTCATTTGATAATTTGAATTACTATTGCAGTATAGGCTGACCTTTAGATGTTAGAATAAGCAGTATGAACATGACACATCTGTATGTGTTTGCATTTCTGATATCACACCTTACCCAGGGCCTGTTTGGCTAGATAATGCCTTTTTTGGGAAGTGGTCTACTATAGTCCAATTTACAAGGGATAGGCTTTCATCTGCCAAGAAGGGTAATTTTCTTTTAGGTATTAGAATTGTCTAGGTAGACACTTTCCTTGCCTTCTTAAAACAGAAGGAACAGAAATGAGATTTAACATTTGTAAAACTTCCTTTGCAGAAACAAATCATTGTGGACCCTCTGAGCTTTAGTGAAGAGCGCTTTAGACCTTCCCTAGAGGAGCGCCTGGAAAGTATCATTAGTGGTGCTGCACTCATGGCTGACTCGTCTTGCACGCGTGATGACCGACGTGAGCGAATTGTGGCAGAGTGCAATGCTGTCCGCCAAGCTCTCCAGGACCTGCTCTCAGAATACATGGGAAATGTGAGTGTCTGAACTTTTTTTTTGTTGTTCCTGTTTTTTGGGTAGTATTTAAAATTGAACCTAGGGCCTTAGCACCAGGTTATTCTCTTCTCCCATCCCATCACTTTTTGTTTTTAATTTTGACACTAGGCCTTGCTGAATTGCCCAGACTGGGTTCCAACTTGTAATCTTCCTGTTTCAGTCTTCCAGAATGCTGAAATTACAGGCATGTGCCACTATGCATGGCTAGAATTTTTCTTTTAAGTGAAATATTTATGTCTGAGGAGTTTTCTGTAATGTGTTGTACCTTAGTTGTTTTACTATTAATATCAAGTATATGTCCTTGACTTGTTTTTTTTTGGTGGGTCACAGTTTTAAAGAAATGGGTAAATGACTTTCTAAATGGCCCTTTCTTCCCTAACTTTTTATTTTGCAGAAATTTAAACCTAAAATCATTCAGTGAGCACCTTTATGCTCTTTCTCTAGATTCACCATTAACACATAGACACATTTGCATGGATGTATAAATGTTCATGTCCCAGTGTACTTTTTTTCTCTGAAACATGAAACGTTTTGATGCCTTATCTTCATGTATTTCAGCATGCATCTCTTTAGGATAATCTTCTAAATTTTGTTATAATTAGGTATCTATTTAAATTTGGGCAAAACAACTTGAGACCATACTCATAAATGAACTAAATCAGACACATGTAAATGTCATATTGTTTCACTAGTGTGAGAAGCTGAAAGAAATAGCGTGTGTGTGTGTGTGTGTGTGTGTGTGTGTGTGTGTGTGTGTGTGTGTGTGTAAAAGATAGTCAAGATATACTACTGATTTCTCTGAGGTCACTGAAGAGAAAGATTTGTGCTGGCACTGTTTAGACAATTGAATGCAGATGTCTTGTGCTCTGGGTGAATGATTTGGGGATGGCAGTGCACAGTATATGTACCGATTGTTACCCCATTGATGTGTTTTGAAATTTATTCTCTATTTTATTTATATATTTATTTATTTTTGTGTTTTTGAGACAGGGCCTCGCTTTGCAGTTCAGGCTGGCCTTGGGCTCACTTTGTAGCCCAGACTGGTCTCAAATTTACAAACAACTCTTGCCTCAGCTTCCCAAGTGCTGGGATTATAGGAGTGAGCCACCATGTCCAGCTCATTTATTCTTTTTGAAATAAAATGAATTTGTTTCTGTCATAAAATTTTCTTTTGTTCTCTCTTTTCTCTTTCTGTTCATTTATTCTTCATTTTGCTCCCCTCCCCTCCCCTCCCCTATCTCTCTCTCTGTGTCTCATTGTACTGAGACTCAAACTCAGGACCTTGGGCTTGCCACACAGGTGCTTGTGCCGCTGAGCTATATCCTTGGTCCTCTTTTATGAAATTTTCTTCATCAACCATTTAGAAAGTTGAAAGAGTAGGTAATTGCAGTTTATAGCTATATGAGGCAAGTTCAGTAATATTTTTGAAGTTACAAAGTTTATGATTAAAAAACAGTGTTATGAAATTTGGCACTTTTTGCTATTAGAAAATCTGAGTTGTTGATTTTACTCTATTGTCATATGTTCTCTCATTTTCTTTCCCTTATACTTTCTCTTTCATTCTTGGTAGTTAATGCTAATTTGAAGTTACTGTAGTTCAGACTATGTACCCCATATTTTACTGTTGCAAAGAAGGAATACATTAATAAAAATAATGTTCTATCTATCTATCTATCTATCTATCTATCTATCTATCTATCTATCCATCTCTATCTCTCTTCTTTCTGCCTGCCTGCCTGCCTGCCTATCTTTGTACTGAGGATTGAACTCATGACTTCATGCTTGCCAGGTAGGTGCTTATGCCACTGAGCTAAACCACCAGCTATTAAAAAATCATTTTAAAGGGAGTAGGGACAATACAAATTAGTTGTCTTCACAAGTGGTTTTGATTTGCTTCTTTATCACTTTTCAAAAAATATCTTGGTCCTTTGTTATTTATTTACTGTGCATTGTTTTTTTGCATAGATGCTTTTTTGTGTGGGGGGGGGTTGTTGAAGTAAGGTCTGACTGTAGTGCAGGCAGGCCTTGAATTCATTGGTATCCTCCAGAGTAGTGGGATTACAGATATCTGCCATCACACCTGGAAGATGCTTATTTTTTGTTTTTAATTGTATTGGTACATTTTATTTTTTTCAAATCCATTTTTTTCTTTCTTCCAAATCCATTTTATTTCAAGAAAAAAGACAAAAAAAAGATTTAAAAAATCCTAAATGTAAAATTTCAAAACATGTCAGTCAGAGCAACAATGGTATATACATTGCACATTGTCATCCTCAAATCATTCACCCAGAACACAACACATTTGCATTCATTTGTCTAAATAATATCATCTAGAATCTTTCTCTTCCATGAACTGAGAGGAATTGGTAATCTTAACTATTTTTTACATGCACATATACATACATATACATACATAAATATACACACACATATGTTATTTCAGCTCACATTGGTGAGACAATATGTTTACAACATGTGTGTCTGATTTATTTTACTTATGAGTATGGTCTCAAGTTGCATCCACTTATATAAGTCTCCAGTTTATCCTTCTTTATGGCTGAGTGATACTCCATTGTATAATAATACCACGTCTTCTTTATCCATTCCTCAGTTGATGGGCATTTAAGTTGTTTCCAAGATCTAGCTATTACAAATTGTGCTGCTGTTAACATGGGTGCACATATATTGCTGTGATACGATGTTTTAATTCTTTTGGGAAGATACCAGAAGGGGAATATGTAGGTCGAATGGGACTCTCAGTCCTAGTTTTTCAAGGAATCTCCACAATGATTTCCACAGTGGTTTCACCAGTCTAAACTTCCAACAGTGCTGAAAGGGGTCTTTTTTGCCTTATACTTCCAGCATTTGTTATAGCTTGATTTCTTGATAATAGCTGTTTTTTCCAGGGTGAGGTGGAATCTCAGTGTTGTTTTAATTTACATCTCTCAAATGACCAGTGATGTTGAACATTTTTTCATATATTTGCTGTTTGTATTTTTTTTTTTTTAAATCTGAGAAGTATGTATTCATTTCATGCCCATTTTTGGATTGGGTCTTTAAATCTGTTTTTTTTTTTTTTTTTTTTTTTTTTTTTTTTTTTTTTTTTTTTTTTTTTTTTTTTTTTTTTTTTTTTTTTTTTTTTTTTTTTTGAGTTCATGTTGTGGGTTGTCTCTTCACTCTGTTGGTGGTTTCTCTTGCTGTGTAAAAGGTTTTCAATAGGGTGAAATCCAAGTTGCTGATTCTTTGTGATATTCCTGTGCAATCTAGGTTTTGTTCATAAAGTCTTTGCCTATATCATGTCTTCAAGAGTTTGTCTACTTTTATCTTCCAGGAGATTTAATGTTTCTGTTTTAATATTAAGATTTTTTTTGATCCATTCTGATTTTAGCTTAGTGCATGGTGAAAGATTTGGGTCCAGTTTTAATTTTTGGCATGTGTAGAGCCAGTTTTTCCAGCACCATAAGAGGCTATCAGTCTTCCAGTGAATGTGTTTGGCACCTTTGTCAAAGATAAGGTAGTTTAGTGTGTCTGGAGCTGTTTCTATATCTTCTAATTTGTTCCATTGATCTTAACGTCTTTCTTTTTTTGGGGGTCAGTTTTATTGGTACATTTTAGAAATACACAGTGATCACATTCACCATAGGGCATTTATACTGTACCTAATTTTTTTTTCTTTTCTTTTTTTTTTTTTTTCAGACAAGGTCTCACTATGTAGTTTAGTCTGGCCTTGAACTTACCATGCAGCCCAGGATTTTTTTTGAGACAAGGTCTTACTCTGTAGTACAGGCTGGCCTTTAACTCATGTCCTGCATGAGCTCCAGAGTGCTAGGATTACAGGTGTATGCCACTTTGCCTGGTTTATATATCTAACCCCCTCCCTATTTACTCCCATCTCTTCAACTCCTTATGTCTTTATATACAAAAGCTTTGTTTCCATTTTTCCTTCTATTTTTTCTTTCCCCTACCTTCCTTTTTCCCTCCCCTCTCTCTTGTTCACCTTCCCATTTGAACATTTTCTTCCTGTTTCTCTTACCTATGTGCTTATAATGGTGAGTCATGATGAAATTCCTAGGGCAAAGATGAATGCCTTCCTGTGTTTATCTTGTTTCTCCCATATTGTGAAATTAGTGAAGCATATTGAATTTTAAGCCTTTGCCATGTTTTGATCATAGACAGTCTACCTAAGAAAAATGAGATTAGAGCTTTAGTTTTTAATTCAAATGGAAAAATGTAGTTGATAAATCATGGTAAAAATGTGGGACACTTTAAAAAGTCCTCAACTGTTTCTGAGAATTAGAAAATACAAAAAGATGGATAAGTTAAAGATCGGCTTACGGTGTTGTAGTCATAAGCAAGGGAACAAAGACTCAGTATTTATGTGAATCCGTTATTTGCTGTTACATAGTGATGGTAGCAACACAAAACTGTCCAGTGCAATTGTGATTTGGAAACAACCTTTGACAGGGAGAGGATATGATAAATCTGCTGAGCCTCCTAATGAGTTTCAAGTTTTAAGTCCTAGGATTGTTCAGGCTGTCTACATGGCCAACCTTGACTTGAGCAGCTTTCTGGTTTCTTCCTGGAGTATTGCGCAAATAGTAGTACTTTCTGATCTTGATATGGATATACACAAAGCTTTCTATTCATGTAGGAAAAGTACTTCTTGTTTATAATATGAATGTGGGAAAAGCTGTGAAATACTCATTTAGTAAATAGAAAACTTGGAGACAAAAAAGCACTCTTTAAGTAAGAATTAGAATTATACTTGATGCTAGCCTGAAGACTGAGTAGGTGGTAGCGGTCTTGAAAGAAATTTTTTGGGGATTCAGTAGTACATTTTAGGAGTTGAACTCTGGGAATGTTTTTTCCTGAAATTGTATGTAGCTTCCTTTTTATTGACTTATGTGAAGTGACTAGTCTCAGTCTTGTCAAGAAGCAAAGGCAAGGGGATTAAGGTAGAAGGCACTGGAGTGCACTTGAAGAGTATTAGAAGGGTTCAAAGAAGCAGAAACAGCTAGGGATAGATTTTAGTTCACTTGTAAAACATTTCGAAACATTTGCAACCTGAAGTGACAGTCAGAATTTTAACTGAGCATCTCTGCCTGGCACTCACTTTTTATATGGAGTATGTGTCACATATAATGTTTTGGATACCAAGTTAAAGGAGGAATGAAGTTCTGATCTGTCCTTTCCAGAATAGACAGGATCTCTGCATGGTAATTAGTACCATACAAATAGCAAGGAGGGGAGGATAATGTTCTAATTTGAGTTGTTTTTTTTTTAAGTTTACTTTTGGGTTATTTCCGATGAAAAATATTAGACAAGTAATTACAGTATGACCTGCATCAGGTAAAGCTTTGTGTGTGTGTGTGTGTGTGTGTGTGTGTGTGTGTGTTGAGACAGAGTTTCACTCTGTAGTTCAGGCTGGCCTTGAACTCACTTTGTAGCACAAGATGGCCTTGAACTCACAACAGCTCTCCTTCCTTAGCCTCCCAACTGCTGAGATTACAGGCATGTATCACCACATCCAGCTAAAATCTGTTCATTTAGAACTTTGTAGACCAAGTGGTAAAATCTAAAAGGCTAACCTATTTTTACTTTTTCCACTCTTTGAATTCTTCCATAAATAGCATTATTTTTATAGATAACTTCTTAACATAATCTTAGTTTTCCTTTTTCCTCTTCTATTGCCAGTTACCAAGTTCCACTGGTTTTTCTTTTAAGGCAGTCATGCACATTAGAGACCATGGGAAACATTAAAAGGGTTGTAACCTGGAATGATTAAGTAAAAATCTCTGGGTTAAGTTGTAAATACTAGTATTTTTAAAGCTTCCTGAGTGGTTCTAATTTGCAGTTCGCAGTAGAGAAACCACTGTGGTTGATTTATTCCATTATTCCTCTCTGTGCATACTGCCATTACCTTTCTTCAGGTTCTCTGTTTATACTCTATTCTGCTCAGGACAGGCCAGCCTCATGTCTTCTGTAGGATATTGTTCATTGTGTTCTTGGTAGTCCCTCCCCACATGTTTACACCTAATCTGTATTTCCTTTAACATTCTCCTCCTCCCTTTGCTGAAGCCAATTTTAAATGGCCCTATCCTCCATTTTCTTTGGTGTTTAATGTTTTGTACCTAAACTTTGTATACTTTCTTGTGTTTGTCTTTCCCTTATTCATGTAATTTCTATAACTAGGTTTTAGTCTTTTGGAAAACTGAATGTATATAAAAGTATTTCTTCATGGCCCAGTGTAATGCTAGAACAAGTACTCAGTTAAAGCTTGTTTAATGAATTTATGTTGACTTGGGAGAATGAATAAAATGAACACTTTTGGGAGAAAACCCAGAGATTATCCTTATGGGCTTTGAATTTTAGGGCAGGTGGAGTGGGGGAGGCTATGGGTCGTTTACCTATATTTACTGAAGATCATTCAAATATACATTTTTAAAAAAAATTACAACCCCCCCCCCCCAATTACGAACCAAGAACTCAGAAGTAAGCAATTACTAAGCAATTAGCTCAGCAGTATAAGTGCCTGCCTGGCAAGCACAAGGTCTTGAGTTTGATCTCAGGTACCAAAACAAAAACAAACACAAACTAAAAAACAGCAATTAGTAAAAGTAATATCTTGGACCAAATTAGCAGGACTGCCAGTTTTCCTTTTAATGACTCTAGGTCTTAGGAGTTCTGCAGCCTTAATGTTGCTGTTTGTATTGTAGCTTTAGAAGTTAGAAGGTGGTCAGGTAGTCTTGACGTTAGCTAACTTACAGAGGCTTCAAGAGATACTCATGTAAAAGTAATGTGTTTGACACTGACTTAACATTATGGAAATACAAGATGTATGACAATAGAGGTTCTTCAACCCACCAGTGGGTTCTTGTAGTTCCACAAATGATGATCAGGTTTCTTTGAAATGAAATGTAGTTAATTTAGTTTCCTTCTGTCTTATCAACCTAAAATTGTTCAGGATATAAGGGTTCTAGAAAAAAACATCTTTGAATAGGTGCTATAACTTGAAAGGTTAAAAGTAAATACATTGAAATTGAAATGTACTGGATTTGAAAAAAAATGTTATTCTGTATATAAACACGAATGGGGGGTACTGGGAATTGAACTCCGGACCTCATGCTTGCCAGGCAGGAGCTATGCTACTGAGCTATATCCCCAGCCCAAACACAAAATATTTATTGAACTAGAGTGCCCAGTTGTGTGTTGAAATGTTCTCTGAAATTTCTTCAGTGACAGTGAAAAATCTAATTAGCCTTATATTTTCTACAGCTGAGTTCTTTATCTTACACTCAGTCTTCATCATGCCTAGGGATTTGCTGACCCTTAATATTTTCCTTTGTTTTTTTTTTTAGGGCATATGTTTTTCTAATAATAGAATTTATTGGAACCAAGCGTTATGATCTCTTATTATTACATCTTTCAACCCCACATTCCTCCCAAAACCTTTTCCCCTCATTCTGGTAGTATTTTACACAATGTTTGAAACATCAAAGATAGGGAGCCTTTGAAATGAATTTCATTTGATTTTGGTTTGAGCAGTTTTGCCTAACAGTTTATGGGCATATGTGACTGATTGACTAGAGTTAGGGTTACTGTTGATAAGAACAAGCACATGCTGTGGGCTTGCATTGCCCCGTGTAACTGTTAGCTATTAGTCATATGTGGCTGTTGAGCACTTGAAATATAACAGGTTCAGATTGAGGCGTACCGTAAGTATAAACTACACACTGGATTTCAAAGACTTAGTAAGTGGGAAAAAAAGTAAAATATCTCATTGATAGTATGAATATATTAGTTTAAATAACATTATTAAACATAATTTTAATATGTATTTTATTCTGGATAATAAAATCATTAAAATTGTGGGTTTATATTTCTTGCTTGCATTATATTCCATTGGATCATTCTAATTATTGAGTAACCAGCTAGTTAAGCTGCATAGATTAATTGAGCATCACCTTCTTTATTAAATGTCCAGAATTGTATGATAATCCATTTATAATATACTTTGTAGCTTATATTTCTTTATATTTAAAGCTGTGTTAGAGAGGGTGAGGAGAAGATTGGGAGAGTGAAAATGATCAAGATGTAGTAGGTATATGTATCAGGCCCCTAAACTGAATGTAATACTGTATATTGCAAACATATACTAAGAAAAAAGTAAGTCTCTTAAAAAAAACTATAATGGGGCCAAAGATTTAGGTTAGTGGCATAAGTCCCTGCCTGGCAAGCATGAGGTCATGAGTTCAATCTCTGGTACAGCGCCCCCCCCCCAAAAAACACCCTATAATGTTAGGTAGAAGAAATTTGGTACAATTTAGGATAAAGATTGTAAGGATAGTCTTTCTTTCCCCAGAACAGTAATAGCTGTAGGATTGCAAGAGAACACTATAGCTGGACATATTTTGAATTGAACTAGACATATTTGGGAGTTTGATTATGCTAATATATCAAGCATAAATTTTAATTTGGTTCAGTAATGGTTTGATATGGAATATATGAATAGTGTGCGGTTAATGTTCACTTTCAAACATCTTTTGAAAAGATATATTGTTATTGTAGTGAAGGGAAGCACTCAATTTAGATGCTAATCTCATCTCGGTTTTGCAAATGATTTCCTGGAATCACTTTATTGTAGCCAGAACTTCCCAGCTTTTGAAGGACTCTGTGAAGAGCTTGGTACTGCATTATTTTGTGGCTACATTTTCTTATCTTCAAGATTAGAATAGCTTAATTTTTTTCTGGTTATACAGATTCTGTCTTCATTATATATTGCCTATAATTCCACTATTCATTTTTGGACATAGCATTCTGGACTTCTAAAGATGTGTGTATGTACATTTATAACATCTATTCTGTTGGTTTCTGTGAGGAGACTGGTCTCTAAAACGAGGTATGGCGATGAAAAGAAACGAGAGACAAAGTTATGGGATGGGGGGTGGGCAACAGTCTCTAGGATGAAGCCCCTATTACAATTTTCTTTGACTTTTTATTAGAGCCTTTTCTTTGCAAGGAACAGAAGCAGATGTTGGAAGAGTAAGTTTCAGATAAGTGGTAACTTAGTTGTTTAACTATCCCAGGGATCATCTATGGCTATATCTGGCCTTTATATTTACCATTCTTTTGGACACATCTTAACAAAGAATCTCCAGCTGTCCCAGCAGCATTCCACTGAGACTCAAGGTTCTGCATTCATTACCTTAAACACAATGCATTTGTGAGACTTTGTTCAGAACAATCAATGACATGGCCTACTACAGGACAAAGTCCCTGGGATGACCAAAGATTAAACTAGTTTATCTGTGATCTTCTCTTCCCCTCTTCTTTTTTCTTTTGTTTTTGGATTATCCATACTTGACTTAGTCGGGTTTTCTGTTGTTGGACACAATAACTGATAGTCACAATTTAAAGGAGAAGTTTAATTTGGCTCATGGTTTGGGGGATTCCATCCATGGTAGTTGGTTCCCATGCAGGAACATCATGAAGAGGGGTATAGTGTAGTTCATGACACTGGGAAGCAGAGCCAGAGAACTGTGCTGAAATGGAAGGGATGAGGGAGCTATCATACATCCCCAGTGCTGCAATTACATATCTCACCTAGACAGCCCCTTGTCTGGATACAAAGCCAATCAAATTGACAGTCCACTTTAACCTCTGAAACACTATTTTACTGTTTGCCATATATCAGCCATTGTGATATTTTTATACACAGTGGATAACTACTGTATCAAGCCATTTAACATATCCATCATCTGTTACCTGTTTTCATGTGTGATATGATGACCTGAACTTCTGTAGCAAATCTCCTATATGTAAGTTTGTGCCTTTTATCTACCTATTCTCTATTTCTATGTACTTCCTTTTTAGATTACACATAAAGGAAAGATAAAATATTTTTCTCCTGTGTTGGTTTATTTTACTTAAACCCTTCCAGGTTCAACCATGGTCTCTGATAGCAGCATTTGTTTAAGAAACCCATTTGTCAAAATTTACCATATGTATTATTTTCATATGGTACAAGGTGAGTTTGAAAACCCTTTTTATTCTGAGGAAGATATTTTATCCAAGTTGTGCTTTCTGTTGCTTTTTAAGAGGGTTGAGGTACTTTCTGTGTATGCTACCCTGGCATTATGAGTTGCAGTATTTAACTGGTGAGGTCTTAACTTTTTATATCCAGTTGCTTGTTTATGTATTAGATGAAATGCTCCTGGCCTAATGGAACAGTAGTGGAGTGATCTTTTGAAACCAGGATAATAAGTAGATGTGGAAGTTGTCCAGTGTCAGGCTGAAGATGGATAGGGTTTTAGCTTTCTTGAGATTGCTATTAGACTGTTCTTGGTATCACTTTGCGTGGTCTTTAGCTCTTAAGTGATATTGAAAAGATGTTATATTTAAAAAGTATTTCTAGATTAAGAGGTGATCCATCTCTGTATCAGAATATTACTATTTGTCTGTAGGTGGTAAGTGTAAATTTTATGTATTTTTATAAATTTTATGTATTTTTCTTTATTTTTGAAAATGTTTCTTATATTGATGATGTCACAAAGTTTAGAATTAAACTTAGACCATAAGCTTTTTGTGCTGTGGAATTTTAACCCCCCTCAACCCAGGGCCTGTGGATGCTGGGCAAATGTTTTAGTGCTGAGCCCTTTTTATTTTAATTTGAGACATTCTCTCTAAGTTCCCCAGGTTGATCTTATACTTGGATTCTCCTACCTCAGCCTCCTGAGTAGCTGGAATTTCAAGTCTGTGTCATTGTGCCTGGTAAATGTTAGGTTTCATTTATATAATCATACACTAAGTTCATTTCTAAGTTTCTTGAGCATCCCTTATCCAAATACCTGGGGAGGAGTGTGGCACAGTGGCTTGAGCCTGGCTAGTCTGCCAGCAAGCTGGAGGTTGCCTGTTTGATTCCCCAAATACCAAATTCCAGTTTTTCAGATTCTGGAGTATTTGCATAGACTAGTTGAACATTCTATTATGAAAATTCAAAATCTGAAATGCTCTAAAATTTGAAACTTTAGGATGCTCAGTCTTTTTATATTGGGTATATTGGGATTCTTCACATAGTAAGATCTTGATTCATCATTTTGAGATAACGATTAACTCAAGAGTATAGAATTGTGCCGTTAGAACTGAAAGTCACATTAGTTATGATCTAGTCTAGGGTTTTTTGGATTATAGTTTCTAGGTTAAGTCTGGCTTCTTGCCTAGTTTTGCAAGGCAGGCGCTTATGCCGCTGGGCTAATAAATTCCTAGCCCTTTGCCTAGTTTTGTAAATAAAGTTTTTGGAAGATGGCCGTGCCCATTTGTTTAGTTATCTTGTGTTGGTGTTTTCCTACCTTAATACCAGAATTGAGAAATTACAAAAATTGCTATATGAATAGCAACAAAAGATACTGTATGGCTCCCAAATTCTAAAATACTATTTGGCCTTGTGCAGAATTTGCCAGTCCTTAATTTAATAGTTAGAGCAGCTAATTATCTGGAAATTTTTAAATTACAAATTCAGGTTTTGCAGTGGATATAAGATGTTTAAGGTATGTATTTCTTCTTGGGTAATTTTTGGAAATTTGTGATTTTTCAAAGAATGGTCCATTTTATGCAGTTAGTCAAATTTTGTATGTACAGAGATGTTTCTTATCATTTTAATGCTTTAGAGTCTGTCAGTATTCTCTGTTTTATAACCAATGTTGATAATGTGTATCTTTGTTTTGTTTGTCAATCTGGCTAAAGGTTTATCAATTTTCTTGATCTTTTGAAAGAAAACAACTTTTGGTTTCTTTTTTTTTCCCTTTTCCCCCTTAGTATTTTTAGTTTCACTGATTATTACTCTTTACTGTTTCCTTTCTTTTGCTTGCTTTAGTTTTTTTTTTTTAACCCCACCCTTTTCTAGTTACTTGAGGTGAAAACTTTAGTTACTGATTTGAGACTTTTCTTCATAAATGTAAAAATTTAGTGGTATGGATATTTATCTAAATCTTGCTTTGTCTGTATCCCACAAAATTTGATATATTGTATTTTAATTTTTATTCAGTTAAATACTTTTGAATTTTCCTCTGCTCTTTGATAAATCATTTATAGATGTATTTTGATTAATTTCAGAATATTGGGAGATTTTTCTTGTTTTGTCATTTATTTGTAGTTTAATTATAATTTCCATATTGCCATAGAGCATGATTGGTGTGATTCTTTTTTTCTTTTTCTTTTTTTTTTTTTAATCACGTGCTTGCAAGGCAGGCACTTATGCTGCTGAGCTTCCCCAGCCCTTTTGGTGTGATTCTTTAAATTGTTTTTTAAGGCTTATTTTATGACCTAGTGTCACTTTTGTGAGTATTCTGTTTGTACTTACAAAGAATATGTTTTCTGCTCTTGTCAAATGACCTGCCTCACAAATGTCTATTAGATCTCATTGTATAATGACATTATGTAATTCTGCAGTATTTTGGGGAATGGAGGTGTCTCTTGTTCTAACAGTTTCTGAGAGGGCATGCTACAGTTTCCAACTGTAATTGTGGCTTTGGCCCTTCTTTCCTTTCTTTCTTCTTGTTCCTGCTCTCCCTCCTTCCCTTGTGTTCACCCTTTGCTAAACTAGGGGTTCAACTCAAGACCTTCTCATTGAGTTACATCCCCATTCCTTTTTATTTTTTGAGACAGTTACCTAGGCTGGGCTCAAACTTGCAGTCCTCCTGCCTCAGCCTCCTAGATTGCTACGGTTATAGGTGTGTGCCACAGCATCTGATACATTTCTTGTTTTCCTTTCTTAGATTGCAACTCCATGCATTCTAATAAGGCTTTTAGTAACACTCATTGGGATAGATAGGGTGGAATGTTTTTAATAAATCATATCCAAATCTAAAACCCAGTGTTTTCAAAACTGAGCCTGAAACTAGTGAAGTAACATGGCAGTTATCATACCCATTTAAACAGATAAGTCTAGAACTGATTTTTAGTTGAGGGCTACTACTGGTGGTGCTTTTCATGAGTAATGGCAGGGATGTGGTCTGTAAGCTGAGGCAGCATATTCTCAACTGATAATGGGATTATTAAAAGTTACTTCTCTACCAGGATTTGTTAAATTGACCTGAAATCACTCAAGAAAAGCCCAAATAAAATGATGAGCTATATAATGGGTGGTTTTATTTATTAAATATAGGAAAGAACTGGGTGAACAGGGAATTGTTTAGGCAAGGACTCCAAGACCTGTCCCTTATGTCAGATACGAGGCCCTTTTCAGTTTTCTGTCCATTGCCTGCAAACAGCCAAGGTGGTGAACTCCAGCTCCAGTCTGCATGATGTATAGTTTAAGCATGTCATCACTGCTGTTTCCAAAAACCTAGTTCTAGAGTGTGTGGACTGGCCCCAGAGTAACCTGAGACCAAAGAAGAGCAGTCAGATCTAGAGTTGTACAGATTGCATTTTGAGGGGAGTCTTACTAATGAAAGCATGGTTGTGAGATGCAGTGAGACCCACTGGATCTCTGCTGTTTGGGTTAGAAAAGGCACGTATGTATGGGTTAGGACAAATAAGACTTCATCCTCATTGTAATGTATATGGTGTATCTTAAACCAGATCACAAGGTTTTGTCTGTTTATAGTTTATTGGGAAACTATGCAGGAAAAAGTGCCTTGGGATATCCTGGAGCAGCTATGGTCGTTATGACTCATGATGGGTGCAGTCATGTCAAGCTGAATCCAAAGAACAGCTGACAAAGAATCTGTGTGCCCCTCCAGCTCCTACCTTGTAATTGTGAATGAATGAAACTGTGTGTTTGATGTGAACCTAAAATGATGAAGATACTATACATGTGCAAATTTGTATCATTTTTTTCCTTATTCTTTTTGGCCCAACGCTTTACTTTCAGTAGAGTTGATAATGATTTGTTAAAATACTTTAATTATTTAAATATAGCAAGCCAGTAATTTGGGGAGATTACTTATGTATTTTATCTTGAACACCCACATGTAAAAACATGTAGAACTAAAAATTTATCAGTAATGACTTACTATCTTAATACTTTTTGTCCATTGATCTTAAATTTTTTAAAATTTTTTAATAGGTATTTAAAGAACATAGGTAATAAATTAAAAAACATTCACTTGCTTTTTATGGTGGTAATTCAGGTTCTGTGGTGAGTACTGACTCTCCAAACTATCCCTATCAGAGGCTGGTACAGAGACCTGGCTGCCAAGAAAGTTTGTTCCTCTCTGACCTCAGGCCTGTTTGTTGAAAGTCAGCACTTTGATATATTTCTTAGTCATAAATACAGATTAAAAGAGCAAAAATCTGTGGAACGTAATGGTGTGTTTGTTTTTGTTTTTCTGATTGAAGGTCCCCATTCTTTATTTGGGGCTTAAATCTGTGTTCATATCTGATGGCTGCTTACTTTCCAGTCACTAAATAAGAACCAAAGACTGTTGAACCATTTTTGAATGGTCCTTCTCTAAAGATGGCATTAGGGCCTTTTTATAATGGCATGATTTAAAACTTATTAATATAAGAAAGATGATAGCTTTGTGCTAAAGTAACATCTACAAGTGTTATTTTTGGATGTGTTGAAATGATTGGCCTTCTGCTCTAGTTTTACTCTTATTTGCAAATATCCTAATTTTTGGTTTTATTTTTCTTAGTGGTATGTAATAGTCTATCAAGTACAATCCACCATGGTATCTTATATCAAGGCTTCTTTGGTAATTATCTTCCAAATTTACTTGTGGTACATACTCATCTTGAACTACTTTTCCCTGCTTTGAGGGAGAAATACTGGTTTTCTAGATTCAAATTGAAAGTCATACAGGAATCAAAAAGATTTATGTTTTGGTTTCCCTTTCTTGTGACTATATTGAAAGAAAAAATATTTGACCAGTGACACTTAAATGTAATCTATAAAATTCTTATTAATACAGTTATTGCTGAGAATTATAACATTTATATTATTTTGTTTATTTAATGGTTTTTAGGACTTTGTTACTGGTGAAAAATAGATAATGTGGTTTAGGCATGGTGGTGCATGCCTATAATCTCACCACCACTTGAGAAACTGAGGCATGAGGATGTTTGAGGCCAGCCTGGACTACCTAGTGAGTTCCAGACCTGTTTGTTAAAAACTGTTATTAGGAATTTTAATTTTATTTATTTTTTTTAAGGAATTTTAATTTTGGAATTGGATTTTTTTCCTAAATGCTACAAAATTTAATAATGCTTTGAAAAAGATAAATCCAACAAATGTATTCCTAAAGGTCTGAGTCCATTTTCTAAATTAGGAAACTATTGATCTGAGGGGAAAAAAAAGGTGAGGAAGATGAAGAGGATCCTTTCTCACAAAAAAAAATCACTAAAGGTTGACTTTTAAATAAAACAAAACAATTTTCAGCTGGGTGTGGTGGCACATGCCTTGCAGTCCCAGTACTCACAAGCTTTTATTTGTTGCCTATACGTTCACTTTGCCAAATGGTAGAGACTGAAATCAAATTTCTTTTAAGTGAAATTTTCCTTGCTAGTACAAAATTAGCCATTTAAAAAAAAAACACTCTCAGCCAGGGATTTAGTTCAATGGCATAAGTGCTTGCCTGGCAAGTACAAGGTCACAAGTTCAATCCCTGGCATTAAAATAAGAAAAAAAAAATCACTGAATCAAGAATTACATTAATTTTAGGGTTATAAAAATAAACATCATTAAGGTTTTGGTCAAACAGAAAACTTCCTTAACTCTCACGATTTGAACATCTAGATATGAACCAAAGTTTAGATTTAGGTACAAAGATTGATATATTGGATTGGCTTTAAAATACTAATGAAGAATCTGATAAATTAAATGAAGCAGAAAGTTGGTTTGTTAAAGTTTGGTGAGGAGTATTCTCAACCTTTTTGGCTATATTGGGAAAACCCAAAATGAAAGTTAAGAAAAAGATACATATTTCTTTCTTATCTTTATGATTAATTGGGTATGTTGCACATATTAGATGTTTAAAGGGCACAATCTTTGCCATGTTTATACTCTTTGGAGGGCTTTTGTGTGTTTTGTATCATTCTGCAGGCTATAGTTTATCCTACTCTTTGACCTGTTCCTCATAGGTTGACTGGTGTTTATTAATATATTTTAGGCTAATTATATTATCTTGGGAATTTGTTTTTATTTTAATTTGTTTTTGTTTTGAGACACAGTCTTGCTGTGTACTTTAGGCTGGTTGGTCTATGCTGTGACCCTCCTGCCTCGGTCTTCTGAGTGCTGGGATTATAGGTGTGTGCTGCCACACCTGGCTATTTAGAGGATTTGTATGAGGAAAATACATAAAAAATGATACAGGCACAGTGGGACCTAAAGATGAAAATAATACTATTAAGTACAGTTGGGGCCATGAGAGATCGTGATAAAATGAATTTGTGGTTGAGTAGCAGCTGTGCATTAGTTAGCACAGCAAAGAAAATGAGAGTGCAACATTTGACAATAGGGAAGGATATAATCACAGCAATGTCCAGTCATCCTGCCGGGTTCTTCCTATCCCAATTCCCCTTTCTTAAAAGGTCCAAAAATGATTACTGCTTAATCATCTAGGTGGTCCAGAATTCAGTTCTTTTAAGAATTTCCAAAGCCATGACCCTTTCCAGAGTAATTTAAAAAGCTCTATCATGAATGACAAGAAGCAGTGTTTCTTCTCTACTTGACTATTTTATGATGTTTATTTTGTTCACTGGACTTTGATTGAATAGAGTTTATGAAATGACAATGATGGGGTCTTTTTTTTGGTGGATTTTAGGGGGTATTTTGTTTCCTATAATTTTCTGTTGAGAAATTGACACAAAATTTCAGGTAGTTTAAACACTTATTTTGTTTCCCAATATGATTTTAAACTTATTTTGGGTATTGACATGGCCCATGACTAGAGAGAGCCTTGTTTGGCTGTGAGCATCATATTTATTATTGTCTTTCTTTTTTTCTCTTTTTTGTCGTGTCCCTCCCCCCAATCTCCACCTCACCACCCTTTTAGGTGCTCTTGGGGACAAAACAGGGATGCAATCAATGTAGCTTAGAAGGGATAATGCTAGTACAACAATGATAAAAATACACATTATTATAAAACACTGGAACAAATACAGAACTTTCTGTATTAAATATGATATACAGAGAAAGACTTGGCATTCATTGGCATTGGGAAGTGGGTAGATTTAGAAGCAGAAATTAATGTGCCTAATAGCACATTAATTGAACAGCAAACCCCTTGGTTTAGTGAGAATTAAGAACCATTTTGCAAGCAAAACTGGCTAGGCAGTCATCTTTCCTTTGCTAGTGGTTCCCTATATTATTAGAGACCTGAGGAAATTTTCGAGGGTCTTGAAGAGAAGGGCGTGTAGTGTTTGTGGTTCTGGGGATCACTAGGCAAGTATAATTAGTCCTGTGTAAATTGGGCATTATGGTGTACCCTTGTAATTCCAGCACTTGGGAGGCTGAGACAGGAGGACTGTGAGTTTAAGGTTAGTCTTAGCTACATAATTGAGTTCTGAGGCCAGCTTCCCTCCCCACCTCCAAAACCTGTGTAGAAAGTTACTATATACAAAGCTGAAATGATGCTGACTATAGTTGTAACGGGCTTAAGGAAAGAGGTATTTTGATTGTATAAAATCTTAGATTGGCAACTTTCTCTTAGGATAAGTTTTGCCTTTGATACATTTCCTTGGGCTCAAGAAAATGAGCTGCAAAAGTAGAACAAAACAATTCCATTTAGCCTCCAGACAGTGACACATTAAGGACTAATGACTGCCAAAAGGAAATGTCAAACTCAAAGCTAGTCTTACTTTTTTTTGGCAGCCGAGAATCTGGTGAATCAACAGTTTTAGGGGGTGTATATTTAATGTGGGTGGAGGAAGAGAGTGTCTGACATTCCTTAAGAGCCTGTTAAGATCGGCACAGTTAGACTTGGAGCTTATTTGAACCCTACTTTACTAAATAAAAGCACACGCCATAGAATAAAGGTAGTTACTAACACAGAATAAAGGTAGTATTGGAAAGGAGACATTTTAAAATGTGATTACGGACTTTGTTTTTATGTATTTTTGTTCAATTGTTGGCAGATATAAAGAAATGGTTCATTTATATGTGTGAGAGGCATAAATTTTTTTATTGCCCTGGTCCCCTTTTTTACAAATGGACTATCTGAAGAGTCTTGGAAGAGAATGATACATTGGAGGTATAAGGAATAAATTTAACTGGATTTATCCTAAAGATTACTTTTAAGGAGAACAAACTTCAGCTTAAAGCCAAGTATGATCACCATAGCTGGATATTTAAAATTAGCATGTACATACTATATTACATATTTACATATAGAGATGAAGGAAGTGATAACTAAAGGGTAGAAAAATTTTTTTGAGGGATGAAAATGCTCTAAAGTGATAATAGTTGCATGTGTTTGTGAATTTACTCAAAACATTAAATAGTATACTTTCAATGGGTGAATTATGTGATATAAATTCATATACTTTAATATATATCATAAAATTACTTAAAATATCAACTTGTTTTTCCACATGTATTTGTGCTAATGGTGTGATGAGTATCTTAAATTATATTTCCTGTATGAATTCAGGCAATTTGTTCATGCTATATGAAGTAGAGAATGTTTTCCTCATTTTGAAATATGACCCATGTCTGTTAATACCACCAGAATTACTAGGTTGTATTAAAAGCCTAAATTGTGTGCAAAGTTGGCCTCTTTAATCTTTTGCTTTGTATTGAGGAAACTAAGGACCTATAATTTTCTGTGGCTATTTTATTTAAATTATTCAAATACTGAGTTAAGCATAGCAAGTCAAAAATAGTTCAGATTCAGAAAGCAGAATAAGACTATTTTTTTATTTTTTCTCTGTGAAAAAGTGGTAGATCTGTACAGTATGCAAAACTTTAGCCCTTAAAGTTATTATATCTTTCAGTACTCAATTTTTATTTGAAGATTCCTGCATATAATCACCCAGAATTTGATTATACAACTCAGAGAACTTAGGAGTAAGAATGGATTTTTGTTGTTGTTTTTATTTTTGAGACAGGGCCTCACTATATACCCCTTAGAGTGATCCTCCTCGAGTCTCTTGAGTGTTGGGATTACAGGTATGCACCACCATCCTAGCTAAGAATTAATTTTTATGTTAATTATATAATCTTGATTATTTTTTTAGGGTGGGGTTAGAGGAATAAAGTGAGTCTAGCAGGAGATTTTGTTTAGTTACATAGTAGCATCCTATAGGAGCTTTATTTTAGGAATGTCAGAAAAGATGTTACAGAATTGTAAGTGAAGTGATTTGTCTCTGCAATTATTGTTTATCTACAGTAGAGTTTTACTTTTTGCTTCCATGACAGTTACTTGTACCTTAGCAGCATAGATCTGAGTTTGTCATGCAGACCTTTCCAGGTCTTTTGTTGCACCTACCAGTTGCTGGTATTGGTCTAGTGAGGTTTGGTGGGATCCATCCTGGAAATAAACTGCAAATACGTCAATTTTGGCAAACCCAGAGTTCTGACCTTTTTATTTGGTGAAGCATAAACCATATCTGGCAAACCTCCCTACAATGTTTAGTGATCCTGAAGCTTTATCAGGAAAGTTAGTTCCTTTCCATCATAGATGCCAGCAACAACTTTGTACAAAGAAAATGAATCACACTGCATGTAACATAAAAGTACAGCTACCACTAAGAGTTCAAATTAACCATAGCTTACTTTCCAGCATTTCCCCCCACTATTATTAACTTGTTCTATGTTTTGGTACTTTTTTACCTGATGGTGATCATTACCAGACCAAACTGTTAACAGGCACCAAAAACAAATTCATACCAGAAAGAATCTTAAAATTTTTTTCATAAACCATTTCTGCAAGTAGGAGGGAACTGACAGCATTCTGTTTTAAAGGCGTCATGATTGCTTAGAGTGTTAGTTTCAAGTCAAGCATAGTACCGTTCCTCTTTATTACTTTATTTGGGGATATCTGCTTTTTTTTTTTTTTTTAAAGAGAGAAGCTTGATGGTGTGTCAGGCACTATGGTAGGAAATAAGAAAGATCTGTTTTGGTGACAGTCACCCTTAGATCTGTTTGGGTGAGTGCTTAAGTAGCTTATTTTGGGGAGGGATATCTCTAAATTGATGTCTTGGGAGATGGAAGATAGCTTCACTGCCTCAAGTAAATTTTCAGTGAATTACAGAAAGGAAACTGGAGCAGTTTCCAGTTTTGTTATTGCTGCTGTTGCAGGAAGGCACTAATAAAGTTGGTGTCTTTATTTGGGACTGAGGAATTGAAGGCAGAACTTGAAAATGGCAAAGATTCTACTGGCCATCTATCTCTGTAAAGTTGTCAGGAAGGCTTATTGTTAACCTTTATTTCTAGAGATAAATCAAGTAGTTCTGTCTTTAAAACTTTGTTTGCCTAGGTGGATTCAGTGATCCTGTTTCTGGGATGATAAAAATCTACTTAATTTGAAACTTGTTTTTCTTCTAGAGATGTTTGAACTATATGTATATTAATTCACGTAAGCTGTTGGCATTAAGAGAAATTTTTTGAAGGGATTTTCCCTATACAGGTGTTGTTCTAGTACTTGACAACTGCCTTGAACATGAAAAATTACCCAGGTGTTCATAGTCTGTTACTTTAATTGGGAGCTAGGGGTGGAGAGAGCAGCCCCATATTATTAGAACATAGCCATTGCTTTTACAGTACTGCTACTATTACTATAACTAATTATTTACTTTATAATTGAATGGTTCAAACTTTGTCATCTTTCTTTTTAACAATTCTGATTTCCAGTGATTTTTGTAGCATTTATCATTCTGTTGAGTGACAGAGTTTATTCTCTTTCTCTCTTCCTTTTTCTTTCTCTTCTCTTTCAGCATTGGCCAAATACATTGGGAGAGTTTGCTCTTTTTATGTGCATTTTGGTAAGAGTGTCTAAACTAATTTTTAGTGAGTATGCCCCTGTTGACTGTATTACAGAGGTTATTTTATTGCTCTGTTTGTCTTAACTGTCTTGTCTGAAATTGGTAGCTATATTCCCAGATTCATATTATGTTCTCTTCACTATTAAAATTGTACATTTTACTTGGGTCTGGCATACTTTGTAGTTAATTATGAGTTATCTGGCATCAGAAAGCGAGATTCTAATCATCCATGTTCATTCTTTGAATTGAATTTTGAATTGGATCTCTATATAATTTCTTCATTATTTTTTCCTACTGATTTCTGATTTATTTGGTGATTACAATAGAGATACTTTCTTTTGACTATTATTGCCATCAGTGTGTTTCTTTTCTTATTCACTTTCTGTAAGTTGTGTTTATTTTTAAAAATCTAGTGATAGAGGGAAAACCTTAGGAATAAAGGTTTTTTTTATTTTTAAAAACAAACCTACCAGGTTATTGTTTCAAAGAATGTATATACCGTAGAAATGGTTGATTAATTAGCCCAAAACAAGGTTAGGCATTGTCTCTGTAGTATTAAAAAAGATAGAGCAGTCAGGTGAGATCTAGAAATTATGTTTTTCCTTTCGTGTTATAATCATTCTCTTTCTTTCAAGCTCTCAGATGGCTAAAGAGAAAGATCTTACTCAGGAAAAATCCTAGGACTGACTTTGAAGTGAGGCATGTGGGTTGGCAGGTGTTACCCCACCACCACCACCACCATGTGAACAGTTGTCTTCAGATGTTGTATGTGGATTTGTTCATTGGATAAATGGTTAGTCATTTCAGAACCAATAGCAAAACTGATATTAATAGAGAAGCATTTCATTTGGTGGCTTGTAAAGGTTTCTTGTTTTGAAAGAATCTGTTTTTGAGTTAAAAATCACATTATTTGGTTGTGACATAGACTTTACTAATTTGCTGGTTTCTGCTCATTTTGTTTTCTCCTTTAAAAAAGGTTTTCCTTAGAATTTACTTCGCTCCTGTGGCCATTGAATCTCAATCCATATTGCCTTCTTTGTTTAAAGCCTTGTGCTTCCTTTTATTTTCCTATTAGGAAAGGTATTTCCCATCTGTCTTTGCTTATCTGCGTCTTTTATAGCTGTTTAATCCTGATGCCTCTGTTCCTGTTTTCTGTGGCATCAATTTATAGTTCCTTATTGCACTGAGTTCTGTAAAGCTCACATGTATGTAATGTAATCATTTTGTCTTATTTTATATCTGAATTGTTTTTCAGCCAAGTCAAATTGACCTTAGGCTAGGTAGTCAGTTACATACTGTTCTGTATAATGTTGAGGATATTTCTGTTTAACGATTAATATTAATAGTAGTGCATCTTAGTGTATTACCTTTATTGACAATTAGGCCTTTACTAACTTTTAAATATTTACCCTGAGGTGTTATGTCTCTTTGGACTTACTAATGTATTACCATTCTCCCATTTGTAAGGCCTTCTTTCACTACAACAATTTTGAAGATTTTAGCAGAGGTTATAACTTTTTTTCAGTTTATGTATTTGATAGCCCTGTAGTCAGTCTGTAACTTCTGACCCTGCCTCTTGTCCAGAAGAAACTTCATTTATTCTTAGTTTGAGTGATATTTTCTGATTTTAAAGTCATGATAAAAACTGGATGCTGTGCTCTGGAGTGCGAGTGAGAGGCTATTAAATAAATAAAGAAAAAGCACTTTTGTCATTTGCTAGCAGTCAGTATAGAAAACATGCAGTATATTGATCAGTGATTTATGGATGTCCAGGAAGTTGAGACGGGATAATTCCATAAAGCATATTCTGTTTAGTGTATGTTATGGAGGATCAGGAGGTAGGAGAACCCACATTGCCTTCTTCATTTTCTTTCTTTGACTCCTGTTTCATTGGGCTTCTCCTATTCTGCCACTATTGTACCTCATCTCTGACTGCAGGGTTTTTGGAGTCCTTGACCTTACTTCCTTTGAAAGTTGTCCTTTTGGTCTGGCAGCTAGTAGTCATCTTGTGATGTGATGTGACATTGCCTGTGAGGGAGATGGGATTGTGATAGAATTACTGGGGAGATGGGAGGTTTCAGAGTAAGCAAGGGAGATAATGTATTTATACCTGGTTAGCATGGTGCTCCCATGTACACTGCCATAATGCTAATCAGATTCTAGAAGCCTGGTGCTTACCAGTATTTTCTGCTTTCAGGCTCAGTTGAGGGGAGGGACGTTCTTTTACTTCTTTCTTAAGCAGTGCTCAAAACAGTAATTCTAGTCTTTTTCATTGTACATCCTTTTTTCCTGCTTTTTCTTTTACTTTTTGTACATCTTGTTGAATATCTTGTTTCGGGGAGGCACACAGTTGTTACTTTCTAAGACTCATTAAATCTAATAACTACTACTGTAGTTTCTTCCTATCGACTACATTTCCTCTTTAATCATAAGAAATTTGGCATTACTTTAGCAAGTATAGCTATGCAGTAAAACAATGCATAATGACAAAAGGTAACTTTTTTTTTTTTTTTTTTGGTACTGGGGAATTGAACCCAAGACCTTCATATTGAACTACATCCCCAGACCTTATTAAAGAATTTTGTTTATTGATTAAAATTTTGAGATTCAGCTGAATGTGGTGGTACACTCCTGTAACCCCAGCACTTGGGAGACTGTGGCAAGAGGGTTGCCATAAATTTGAGGACAACTAGGACTACACAGTGAGCTTAAGGCCAATCTGAACTATATATGAGATCCTGTCTCAAAACAAAATACAAAAAAATTTGAGGCTGAGTCTTCTGAAATTGCCTAGGCTGGATTTGAATTTGTAAGCTGTCTGCCTTGGTCTCCCAGAGTGCAGGGATTATAGGAGTGGTACCATGCCTAGCCTCTTTTAAATTTATATACATCCAGTTTTGCCATAGATGGGATTTATATATGCTGGGCTCTGAAATAATAGCTCACTGTTACTTTATATTTCTCTTAATGACTGTTGAGTTGAAATAATCTCTTTATATATTGCCATTGGATCTGCTCTTCAGTGAAGTGCCCATTTGTACCTTGTTCCTGTTTTTCAAGTGGTGAACATGTATTTTTCTTTTGAGACAAGATCTTTCTTAGTCATTGAGTTACCCAGGCTGGGCTCAAACTTGGTGACTTTGCTGCCTCCATCTCCTAGAATGCTGGGGTTACAGATGTTTGCTACCACTTCTGGCCTTGTCATTTGTCTTTATTTTGAGATAAGGTCTCTGTAAGTTGCCCAGGCTGCTGTTGAACTTGCAGTTCTCCTGTCTCAGCCTCATGAATAGCTAAAATTACACTGTTACATTGTTTGCTTTTTTGAGACAGAGTCTTGCTAGGTATTTCAGGCTGGACTTGAACTCAGTATGTAGCTCAGGCTGGCCTTGTACTCTAGGCGATCCTCCTGCCTCAACCTCCAGAGTGCTAGGATTACAGGTATGTGCCTCCACACCTGGCTTCTATGTGTATTTTTAAAAGCATACCAAATTTTTAATTTTATTTTCATATGTGGCTCATTTTTTGCCTTATGATTTATAGATAAATTGTGGATATAACTGTCTTTTCTCACCTTCGCACTCGCTTACGCTCGCTCTCTCGCTCTCCCCCCCCCCCCCCCCCCCCCCCCCCCCCCCCAACCACAGAAGCAAGAGATTTACAACAGGGATTTAACAACATACAATCATGGAAGCAGATGAAACAGTGTATGTGACGCTGTTGCTTTTATTATATACCTCTTTTTTTAAAAAAAAAAAGGAGTTTTCACATTTCATATATTGATACATTCCAAATATAGATTCCTTTGCAAAAATGACACCATTAAATACAAGGTAGTAATTGCCTGACTTTGAGCTTTTAGGCTTTAAAAAGAAAATTCTTTCATACAAACCATTTTAATTGTGTAGAATCAAAATTCATTTGACCTGGATAGCTAGAAGATGCACCTCAGTTGTAGAGCTGGTTTAGTGAAGGATTTCACATCTTTCCTTTTATAGCATTATGCATGAAATCTTCCTTATGTATTTTTCATTGACACCATATCTATAGAATTTCTGTGCTTGTAAATAATCTTAATAACTTCATAAAATATTTTTATCAACATCTGCAAAATTTGCTTGGTTATCTGTAAATATTGAGGTTCTAGTTGAGTAGAAGTGGTCAGTACAAGACTCAAACCAAAATGAGGGATTCCAGGTGTGGTGGCACTCACCTATAATCCCAGCATTTGGAAGGCTGAGTCAGGAGGATTGCTATGAGTTTGAGGCCAGCCTGAACTATATAGTGAGATCCTGTCTCAAAAAGTAAAGTAGTAGAGCCAGTTTATTTAAAAAAAAAAAAAAGAACCTGGACAAGAGCTAAATGATAACTTTATTTTTATCAAGAATAGTAGTAGTTTTGTCTTAATCTGGATCTGTTTGTTTTCATTTTGTTCCCACCTGAACATGTGTGCTTATGCATTCATAAATAGTCTTAGACCTAAAAGTATAATTGCCTGAGGACTCCCAAATAAAGAAAGACAGAACAAAACGTTCACTGAGGGGGCTTAAGCATCACTAAAGAGAAACTTAAGTGGTAGAAGACAAAAGAACAGTTCGATAAACCCCCTCAGACTGCAGTAGTCTAAAATGTAGAAATTATGTGGGACAGTGAAAATAGAGTAAAAGATTATTAGGGCACAATTCATTTGACCTACTAGGCTTGTCTACTAGGAAAAAAAAATCCCATTAAATCTCTCTATAGACATTGTCGGTAACCTTCCCTTTTCTTCTCTCTTGTTCTATGTAGATATTATACATTACAAAAGATACTGGTGGCTTATATAATAATGTCCTGTGTATGCAGAGGTATTTTCTACTCTGTAGTTTATATGCTGAATTTACTGTGGTTCATATACCTCACATCACAGGTAGTATAGTTTCACTAAGTTCTTACAAGTTTTGTATTAGTTAGCTTTTTTTTAAATGATTTTGGTTTGTTGTTGCTTTATTGTGCTGAGAATTGAACCTAGAATCTTTACACTGAGCTACATCCTCAGCCCTTTTGTATTTCATTTTATTTTATTTTATTTTATTTTGTTTTTATTTTTATAGGGTCTTATTAAATTGACCAGTCTGGTCTGAGACTTGCACCCTTCCTGCCTTATCCTCCGTAGTGCTGGCATTACAGACGCATACCACTTTGTAGTTTTGAGTATTTGTTGTAACCATTTACAGATATTTTCCATTAGAGAGAGAAAAAGTATTGGGACTCAGAATGTGAACAGCAAAACTAATTCATACAAAGACCAAACCTATGACTGACTTTTTAACCTTTGTGCTTTTTGTGATTGAATGAGAAGCTCACACCTTTGTGCTTTTTGTGATCGAATGAGAACCTCACACATATTAGGCAGGTGTTCTTACCACTGAGCTACATTTCCAACCAAGCTACCTGTTATATTTTATCCAAGCAAAATAATCTGCTAGCTCTTTTGTTTCCTACACACAGATACTACTATGTATGTAAGAACTTGCACAGTAGAAGCACTTGCATAGTAGAAACCCTTTAATAGCACTGAGGAAAAAAAATCCAGTACTACTGAGTTAAGCTTTTTTTTTTTTTTGGCCTGTTTCTAAACATTTGTACCTGGAATAGTTAGCCTTTAAAAAAACATAAGCTTGACTCTCCTGTTATCAGTAGTAGTTGCTCACACTTCCCTAAAGTGTTTGGTTTATGAAGCGGGGTTTCTAATCTATCACTACCTTACCAGAAAGAAAAGCTTTTCTTCCATTCTTAAAAGTTAGAGAAATCTAAATCTCAGCACTAGTGAGGCTGAGGCAGGAGGATCACCACCAGTTTGAGGCCAGTCTGAACTACATGGTGAGAACGTTTTAAAAAAGCAACAAGAACTGATTTCTGTTAGGTGCTTCCCACTTGGGTTAGTTAAAAAAGCAAAACAAAACTATGATAGAATTTTACTTTCTAGCCATCTGACAACTTTCATAGTTTGTCTAAGTAGGCACTTTGGAGTTGTTAGCTAGTCTGCATTGTAATGAAAACGTGGAAAGAAGTGTTTGCTCTTGTTTGAGATATTGAAGAGCTCTAGTAATTATGATGATTTCCCAAGGAATCTTTGTGAAGAGAGAGAAAGTATTTGATTATGGAGAGGGAACTACAGACATGGTAGAGTTAAATTCTGTTTGGGAATAAAATGTTCTGAAATCCTGAAACTTGTTACTTTTGTGAAATATTATACATAACCCTTAAAATATCATTTCTCTGCCTCAGTTTCTATTATTTAGATGGAGACAGACAGTGGCTTGGGAGCTTTTATGAAAACTATATTGGCAGCCATGCCACATAGTTTTACTAAAACCAGCAGGTCCACCAAGATTTCTAACAGTGAAGCTATTAATGAACCTTTTATATGTGAAAATAACAAATTAAACCTTATAAGGTTTTTTTTTTGGTAGTATAAGGGAGTAAAACTAACAGGATGTCACTATGTTATGCTCCTGCATTTTTGTTTAATATTCATATCATATTAGAGAGACATAAATTATTGTCCTAAAAGTTTGAAATGTTACCTTGCTAATATATTAGAACACACGGTTAAGATTGAAATAAGGAAGAGAGTTAACTAGGGTTAATGTGACTTAAGTTACAGCTTTTTCTTTGCCTATGTCTCTTTACAAAAGTAGAAATTTTGTTTTCCATTTCTGTGCTTAATTTCATGAGAGGCAGCCCTTATTGAGATTTGAAAAGAAAGCTGTGAGTATGAAAGTATTTTAGAGAGAAATTACATGTCTTTAGAAAATATAATAGTTTTGGATAAGCAATTAATTATGAATACTTGAAAGCCTTGTAGCTCTTGAGACCACCTTTGGAATATATTGTTTATTTCATTTTTTGAGGGTAGTTCAGGCTGGCCTTGAACTTACTGTGTAGCCCAGACTGACCTCAAACTAATGGCAGTCCTCTTTCCTATCTTTGCAAGTGCTGAGAATACAGGTATACCACCTTGTCCAGCTTAGTATATCTATCTTGCTGAGTGAATGATTTATTATTCTTCCCTCATTTCTTAGATTGTTTTCCATTTCTTCTGAGCAAAGCTCTTGGGGAAAGATCCATGTGTTTTCTCTCAACTGATCATTAGTTGCCCATTGTAACTGTTTGCCATTTATCTCTCTTTGTTACCCACCGCTTTCATGAGGGTGGACATTTTGGATTTGTTTTTTTCACAAAGTAAGGAGAATTGCCAAAATATATCTTTCTAAATCATCACTTTGATTGTCATATTCCAACAGTCTCCAGAAACCTAGAGTGGCTGCTTTGTCAACATGGCCAATCTCAGTGACTCCCTAGCCCCTGCATTGCATATCCTCAATTTCGTTCTGCTTTGGCCAAGCCAAGAGTTGCTACACTTCATAGCACTTGATATCTGTTTGATTAGTAACATCGGCTGTTTTGCACCCAACTGTGTCGAAGTCATGCTTTTGTATCAAGCTCACAGCTATTAATTTCTTTACTCCTTCCTTCTCCTCTTTACCCTTGTTTGTCTCTCTGTGTCTGTCGCTACCCTATGTTCCCTCCTTCACCTTGTGAACTTAGGATCATTCTTCACACTAAGTTACGGCCCTATTCTCTTACCTTGAGACAAGTTCTTGCTGTTAAGTTGCCAGGGTGCATCCATTTTCCTACAAATTATTCAGATTTATTCTTTATAGCAGGAGTAGTATTCCATTATGTAGCAATACCACATTTTCTTTTCCATTCACCTGTTGATGGATATATAGACCTCCTTGTTTTCTAAAAATAGTCTCTGCAGCACTATTCACATTTTTGGGTTTTTTCTCTTTTTTTTTTTTTTTTTTTTTGAGACAGGGTTTCACTATGCAGTTCACACAGGTTTCGAACTCACTTTGTAGCCTAGGCTGGCCTTTAACCTGCAGTGATCCTCCTGCCTCAGTCTCCCGATTGCTAGGATTACAGATGTGTACCACCATGCCTGACTCTTACAGTATTTATGGAACGTTATTAGATTTATCTCCATTGAACAATCTCCATTGAACTATAAACTCTTGAAGGCAATGGTCTAACACTTTCACAACTTGTATATTAATGTGGAAGGAGAAATAGAAGTATTTCTTGAATTGATTTAAAATATTTAATAGTAATACTAGCATAAAATAATAAAAGAACAAGTTTTTCAGTGCTTACTCTGCTAGGAATTGTGAATGCTTTATGTATACTCATTTAACTATCAAAGCATAAGTCTGGTACTGTTAAGGTACACAAGAAGCTCAATGACTTGTGTAAAGTCTCTATTGGTTTGTGTTCTCTAGAGGAACAAAATCAATAGAACATATATGCGTAATTATGCAAGGGGATTTATCAGGTAAGCTTTACAGTATCAGAAGCAGGAGAGTTGATAGAGGCTGTCTACACTGAAGAGTCAGAGGATCTAGTAGCAACTCAGCCTAAGCTGGAAAAGAAACAAGAGAAATCAAGGGATGCAGTGCTGGTCTGCTGCTGAAACCCAGAAGTTCTCTCAAGAGCTGTTGGTTTGAGTCTGGGTTGGAAGACTGAAGAAACTGGATTCTGATGTCCATAAAAGATACACTTACTTGAGCAGAATGAGCCCTTCCCAAAAACATGCACCAATTTCCTCCCTTCCCTTTTATTCTATCTAGACTATAATATTGAATGGTTTCACCTATAATTAAAGTGGGTCTTTCTCCTCAGTTTGCTGGTCTATGTGCCAGTCATCTCTCTAAACACCTATACACACAAACAGAAGTGTGGCTTACTAGTCTCATAGGTCAGTGGTGACATGCATGCCTCAGGGGAGTTGTTTGTATCATTGAAAGCTCTAAAAGATTTGCCATCACTGCCCTAGGTGTTTCTTAATTCCATCAAGTTGACATATCACAACAGATACATCGAAGCTAATAAGTAGAGGTGCCACACTATGAACTCAGCCTGGTATCAGAATTTGAGTCCTTACCTCTTACCCCTTTTCAGTTGTTCCATCTGTAGTCTTCTTAATGTTAGTTGTTTTCAAGAATTCAATTAATTAAAATGTTTGCTACTAAATGGGGTGTGGTGGCCCATGCGTGTAATCCCAGGCTGAGATAGGATTCCTTTGAGTTGAAGGCAAACCTGAGCTACATAGTAAGACCCTGTCAGAACCCCACAAACAAAAATCCAAACCACAGCCAACTAACAAACCAACAAACCCATTCTGGAGCAAAAATTATAGCTACTATTTATTAGTAGCTCGCTATTTATTTATTTAAGAGCTGGGTATGTGGTGCACACCTGTAATCCCACTTGGGTGACTGACACAGGAAGATCACTGGTATGAGTCTCATATGGGCAGCTTAGTGAGATCTTGTCTCAAAATGAAAAAGGAAAAAAAAAAAAAAGGCTGGGAATGTAGCTCTGTAAAAAGTCCTGGGTTCGGGGTAGGGGATTTAGCTTAATAGCCTGCCTTGCAAGCGCACGGTTGTGTTTGATCCCCAGTACCAATTGAAAAAAAGTCCTTGGTTCAGTCCTCAATTCCACCTCCACTCCCCTGCCATCAGGAATAAAGAATATAGACATTCATAGGTTATAGCTAATCCTCAGGTACCCCCTCAGTTTAAACTGAGATGTGTAAGTGTTCAGATTGACCTAAAAAGTTTAAAACATTAGTAGTTCTTGAAAATACTGATGGTTGTTTTGAGATGTAAGATAATGTATATTTAATGGAGTATATTTGTTTATAATTTTAGTTAACAGTGTGATAGATTTGATAGAAATATCATCCAGACTTTAGATAAACCCTTGCGAGTTTGTCCTGTTCTTTATTACCTACCTGTGACTCACTTATCTAAGAGCACAGATTGTCTAGATGACAGTATGTCTTATGCATTGTAATATCTTTTGATACTTCAGAAATGCTGCATCAAAAGAAAGGAAATTCCTGACTCCCTACTGTTAATGTGTTTGTTTAGGTAACAGATAAACCTTATTCTACAAGTTTTAACTCAATGACTGAGTGATCTGTAGTTGTTGCTAATTGATGGCAAGTATTAGCAGTTTTATCCTATACTGACCCAAAGAGATTATCAGGAGAAAACAGGGAGAGTTGGTGATGTAAACTATGCCACTACAGGAGTGCTCTGAGGATGGCAGATAATGTTCTCATTTCTTTTCCCTTTCCTTTCCTTTCCTTTCCTTTCCTTTCCTTTCCTTTCCTTTCCTTTCCTTTCCTTTCCTTTCCTTTTTTTTTTTTTTTTTTTTT